>JAKZAN010000160.1:0-73473 GCA_023053545.1 Lepidurus packardi
CCCAACCCCAACCCCAACCCCAACCCCAACCCCAACCCCAACCCCAACCCCAACCCCAACCCCAACCCCAACCCCAACCCCAACCCCAACCCCAACCCCAACCCCAACCCCAACCCCAACCCCAACCCCAACCCCAACCCCAACCCCAACCCCAACCCCAACCCCAACCCCAACCCCAACCCCAACCCCAACCCCAACCCCAACCCCAACCCCAACCCCAACCCCAACCCCAACCCCAACTTCAGGGCCCTTATGGATGGTAGTTATTTATGACCGTGCAATGGTATGGGGATTCTTTGCTGAATACAATTCAGGCCAGCCATCAGAGGCATCATAAAATTAAAGTCAGTCGTAATGAATGGTTTTGTATGAACTAATGAGTGAGTTTATCGTGTAGCTAAGATTTCTATTTAATTTTTATCAAGATTGTATTTTGAAGGTAACGGGTTTGCACTGAATTCTTGTTTTCGATGAACCAGGTATGAATTAGGCCCACGTTGAGCTTCTAGGGTTCCGAGAAAATGGATGGGCGTTACTGTCTAGAGTCCATATGCATCTGATGTGACTGTTCCCTTCCAGAACTGATAAACAGTGTAGGGTAGGACTGATGATGCTCTAGCGTTGCCTTGTGTGTGCATGAATGGCTAAGCGATGTTGACTCTGTACTGTGGCTAACTAAGTTGAAATAGCAGTTGGCCGAGAGGTACTTTGCTTGATCGTCAGAAATATTAATAGATCCTCCGTATTATCTGGAATAGTCCTTTTGGGTTAACCATCAGAAAATATAACCTGTGCATATATTCCGGAATTCAAATTCCCAGGCTCATTCATTTTCGATTTTGAAGTGGTACGATGGGTCGCATTCAATCAATGGACCGTGCTGTTGTTTTCAATTTTGCACCCTTTAAATAAATGCATGCATTCATGTAATTTTCATCATACATTTTTCACTCATCTTCCAACTCTAATATCTAAGCCTCCATTCTCAATCTCATCCCACCATACCCACAAACATGCTCGAAACCATCACTTCAAGAGGAGTAGTCTCCGTCGCGGGAGGCTTCCTAGTTGCTCTCGTCATCGGCGCAGCGTATCTCTGGGGCATCATCTCCCTTTACATCACCTCCTACTTCCGGATCGTGTAGAACAACATGTCGCTAACTTCTGAGAGCACGGCTCTGGTCTTTCCCTTCACCTTCTTCGGAATGGTAAAACTTCTTTATGGATCTTGAGTTTAATCCTTTTCTTTTCCATTGAGGTATATTTCTTCATGAGACTACATTAATTTATTGTGAATTCTCTCCATATTCGAATTGAACTCGTTATCATCATAATCATCGGCATATATTCTATGGCTTAGGCAACTGCAATGCCCCTGGGAGTCAAGCTCATGAAGAAACTCAGTGCAAAGCCTTGCACACTTGCTGCTGGCATCCTGATGAGCATATTCATTTACTTCTCCAGCTACTGTCAAACATTCTCCTCCTTCGCATTCATGTTCGGAATATGTGGAGGGCTTATTATCGGTTTTATCTATATGATACCCGTTGCTCATGGCTACAAGTACTTCCCTAAGAATAAGGGCATGGTTAGTGGCATCGTAGTGGCAGGCAGCGGCGTCGGCACCTTCTTGTTCAGCCTCGTTGCGGTGGACATCATCAACCCAGACAACGTTCCTCTGGTCGGTGATTACTACGGAAAAGATATCTCAATGATGGTCCCCTTGTTCCTGCGCAAGCTCTCGATCATGTGTTTATGCGCTTCTGTGTGTGGCTCATTTATGTTGTTGGATTTGCTTCCAGGAATGGACCCTTACGCTGAAAAGTCTGCGCAAGATCAGCCCAAACGACGATCGATCGTGGATCAAATGGAGATCTAGTTCATGATTCCAGAAGACTAAGGCGATCCCAAAAATAAGAATCCTTTCGGAACCAGCAACATGGAGCTGACGTTCATTAATAACTACCAAGCACCAGAAAACATGTACGGACAAAGCACCTAGAGTGGCCTCTGGCGCTGGGACCAATATATCCAAACAACAGATAATCGCAGGTATGGCGAATATGTGCCTCCCCACTAGTTCAAACAGACCAGTGCTCCTGCAAAGAATGTCGTCGCTGCGACCCAAAACTCTGCCCCTACAAACCTCAATGAGTGTCCCAGAGTCAGGGATGCGCCTACCGTCAAAGTCTTCTGGATGCTCTTCCTCTGTATGATGTTCGGTAAATCTGCTATCCTCACCCATCAATGTGTTCACATTATTATTCATAGGCACCAATTTCGGCTTTTTAATGTCCGGCTCTTATAAGTCATATGGTAAAAAGTATATCCATGACGACAAATTCCTCTCTTTGATGGGAGCCATCGGAGCTATGGGCAACGGTCTCAGCAGACTCTTTTGGGCCTCTATGCTCGACCGCTTCGACTTTAAACATGTCTACAGCTGCTGCCTGGTCATCAATGGCGCACTGGCTCTCACTGTTCCATTTGCAGTTAGAATGCCTCAACTCTATCTCTTTTATGTACTGATGGCATATGTTTGCTACGGGGGGCATCTAGGCATGTTCCCAGCTATGACTTCCCAGGTTTTCGGCTTCCGAAATGGGACTCAGATCTACGGACTGTTATTCCAAGCCTTTGCGTGTTCGAATGCCCTGCAGTTTATGATGGTAAAATTGCTGAAGCCGACATTTGGCTACTAGCCGATATTCTGGATCGGCTCAGGGCTGAATGTGGCTGCGTTATTAATTGTAAATTCGTATGAGTTTAAGCATGATTGGAGCGAGAAGATCAGATAAAACAACGAAAGAAAACGGCTAGCAGCTAGATGAGTTGGTAGTTCTTATGCACCCTAAAGTTATTGCCAAGCTCCTTACTGCTGATATGATAGGAACAGCACTGTTAACCTCATGCTCCAAATAGCTTACTGTATTTTATTTGATTGTATCTGAGTGATTGAGATAACAAACTAAAGTATAAGTTCTGAAGCAACGTTATATACAATAATATATAAAATATCGATTCGTAAACATCTTCGGCACATGGAAAACCACCTCACGCCTTTGGGCTTACTTTACCCAGAATAGTCATCGTTATCTCAATCCCTCAACTATCAGCTAAGCAACTAACAGCCTCATGACGAACAAGATCAGCAACACTCATAACCAGACTCGTTCCCAGAATAATAGCTTAGACAGGCACAAGTAACTCATTGGCTTTAGTAACATATATCGATAGACGGTATCCTTGGAGGAGTATAGGGGCTTCCCAAAAGGCGAGGGCCTAGAAAAGAAGCAGTGGAAATAGTTGAAACGGATGAAGATTTCTAACACCAAACAGAGCTGCCAGATTTGTCAAGTTTGTTTCATCAAAGGTATCATAGAAATGATTTAAAATACTATCTCTATAAATCACT
The DNA here is from genome assembly GCA_023053545.1 of Lepidurus packardi. Lineage (NCBI taxonomy): Eukaryota > Metazoa > Arthropoda > Branchiopoda > Notostraca > Triopsidae > Lepidurus > Lepidurus packardi. The sequence goes on from JAKZAN010000160.1 coordinate 3,416, forward strand.
TCTTTTCTATTTTTTAGCTAATTTTGTAGATTATAAACACCAGTAAGTTTTGTTATGAGTAGGTGATGTGATAGTACAGCTGCCCTGCCGACATATTCTCCACAAGACGGTGTGTGCCAAGTATTGGTTCAAGCTGAGCAAGAACTGTCCAATCTGCAGGATGGACGTGGCGAGTCATTTTCGATAGACTCAGCAGACTCTGAATCCTCGAACCTCAGGGGATGCTTGAACTATGCCTGATATGTAGCTATTATCTGGAATTTTATTTTATTTTTGAGGGGTGATCTTGGTTTGGCTTCAAATTGAACTGTTTTGAATGAGTTCCTACGACCAAGATAGGTTCATCGGAGGGCGAATACCACGATATTTATCGTTATTTATAACAAATTAACAACACGATGATTAACATATAATAAAATCGAATAACTGATGAAAACTTGCACGGATTTCGTCCTCAAGGTAATTCTGCTCTGTTACCCCTTATCCAACTTAGACAGTCCACGACACTCAAGCTTCCCACAGAACATGAGCACGACTAGTTACTTGCCCTTAAAGCCAAGTTCGAACACAGCGTAACACAAAATACCATCCATATCAAGTTCCTACTTCTCATCATTAAATACTTCTAGATCGAAAGCCAAGCAAATTATCGGAGAAATATGAAAGCTACACTCAAAATGCCCTTAATGGATCCCATCCTTCGACTCCGAACCAATACTCACAACCCTTACAATAACAAAAATGAAAGCAAAGATTTTCTGAATCGAACACCAAGCACATCCACGAAACTGTTACCTACGGTTAAAGGCACTTCTCAGGACAAAATTATCAACAATAGCTCAAAAGATATATGGATGCTTACTAGTAACTCAAGCAACGAGAGTGCTCGTCCAGGTTTAGACCGTCTGGGGAGGATTTCCCCAAAGCAAAAGGTTGTCGTCTCAACTTGCAAGAAGATTGGCTATGTTCATGAAGAGAGCAATAATCCAATATATCAGATTCTTCGAGACCTCCCCGAAAAGCCGGAAAAGCCGCTGGAACCAAAATTTAAGTTTTATTAGTATCTGAAGTAGTCGCCCTTCCAGCGTAATAGTTCTTATGAAGGATACGTAATGTTCTACATCACTGAGTACAAATTCTTTGCCTTGCACCCTGAAGAAGTTATCAAGAGCCTGCTAAAGCGAATCAATTATGAACCTAACCCCCCATTCCAGAACAAATCTCTATGGATAGTAGAACAAGGTACTATCACTATCGACAATATCACTTTTTCTCAGGGTCAGCTGGCTAATCGTGAACTTCTCGATCAGGATATATACCAGTTCGATAAACCCTATTAAGCCAGTCCTGACTGTCGACTCCTCACCATCATGAAATACAACTACTTATCTGCAATGTCTACTTACCTGACCAACAACCGCAGGGTATACTCCGATTTCATCAGAAAGAACTCGATATTCCGCCTGTTTCCTGAAAAAACAATCGAGAAGCTCATCTCAGGTTATACTGGTCGGTATTACTTAGCAGGAGATATCGTGTATCGTACGGGTAATAGTATAGACTGCGTATACATTATCTACAAAGGTAATGTTTTCCGACGGGTTTTAGTTGAGCTAGAGACTTCGAACAAAATACCTTAGCCTGGTGGCAAGCACTCGGTCCGGACAATATATCATCCTTATGAATTCCGGATCAAATTTAATGACGGAGAACTCTTCGGATACAACGAACTATTGAAGTAGTAAGAGGTCCGAACATAGACTCTGGAGGTCGGATGCGACTCGATGCTTTTAAGCATACCTGCACCAATCTTCGCTGAGATTCTGGAAGAGCACGAGAGAGAAATACTAAGAGGGTAGAAGGAGAAGAAGTATCCAGAGAGCTATGAGAGGTTGTGTGCGAAGTTGGAACAGGATATCCAGGAGTTCAAGAAAATCGAACGATTAAAGAATGACGCGATGCAATAGAGTAAGAAATTGTTGCGTAGGGGAGTGCAGCCCACGCGAGAGACTTCGATAAAAAATATGCTGATAAAAATGGAGAAAATGCGGGAGAAAGAGAGAGACAGGACATGATGCAACGGTTCGGAACTGAGGAGAACACGATTGTGAAGGAATGGGATATAGGTAGAAGTGGCTATGGATTGGTTATTTTAATGGTCAAATAGTATTTATAAAATGGTAGAGCATCAAGACTCCAGGATTTAAGGATGCGATAACAGGAAAAGGAGTACAATGTCATAAAAGAGAGAAGCGCCCTCCCATTTTCTAACACGAAATCGTGAACACAACAGGATCAGAAATGTCTTCTGACTTCCAGGAATATATTGCTATCAGGCTCCTTGTTGATTCCATCTGCGGATTTGTTAAATGCCTCCACCAAGCCCACATCATCGTACGATTTCATGTCCAAGTGTTTCTATGTCGGGATTATGAATCTATTTATTTTACCTTTTCTACGGTTTTCCTGGAGTTACAATACCACTGCGCCAGGCCTTTGGGTTGGTTGTTGCTGGTCGTCCATTCATGGTCGTAAATACTGAATTCAACTTTTTTGTTCTCCTAAGCAGGAGGTTGATCAGCATTTTACTCACCTTACTTTTTTTATTTAGCCTGCGCCACTGGTTTTTCAAGATGCAGTGCGGGATCCTTTATCTCATACTGCAAAGTATTGGAGCTAAATGCAACAACAATGCGCACCGAACCGATACTATTCTCGATACTTGCTAGCTGGTCTGAAGGTCTTGGGTAGACCGTATGTTGGTCTTCCGGCGTAGGATAGCCGTAGATGATGATATCTCGGCTGTCCTGCTTTGTGAGGAAATTGTTGATCACAGAAACTATCAGATCAGTAGTATATTGATAAGGCCATATGTCTTGGTCCTGCTGTGTACGCATTCCATGTTGTTTCCGCAACTCTTTTCCCAATTTACTTTTATCGCCTTGGTGAATTTCGCGCTTGACCAAAGCTCCCACATCCACAAAAGTCATTCCTCTCTTCAGGCCGATGTTCTTGATTAGGTTAGCCAAAGCTTCCTCGACAATATGGTTTCGCTCGGGGCTGATATGTTGAACAACATAGACCCTTTTTGAAAATATGCGTTCGAGAAGTTTTAGCGTCTTTTCAACACTTTAGTTGGCATCTAGCATGTAGCTCTTCGTGTTACAATTTGTTTCGGCTAGCTGATCGCCCATCTTGGCGAGACTCACCCCTTTTTGGATAGTAGCATCAATTTTCTGGCCTTCTTCCTCTCCAAGTTCTGCATTGACATCAGATTCATTCTTTGCGCGTGTTCTCTTCACGAGCACGGCTTTCTCGACTTTGAGGTTGATAATGAATGCAGGGGATCCCACAGTCTTCACGAATTGATCGAATTTACTCTCAAACTGGAAACCGTCTAGGATGTAGATGTTGGATGGGTTCTTTTCGAATGTTTCCTGGAAGTATTTCAACACCTTCGGGAAAGGTACTTCTTCAGCCCCCTTCTCCTCTTCGGTACAGTACTTTTCCTTGACCAAATTGAGGACGGGTTCCCATTCGACCAAAATTTGACCATGCTGTTTAGCAATTGCCTTGGCTAGAGTCGTTTTACCAGAAGAGCTGGGACCAAACACTATACCATACTTAGTTTTAGGATGTATTTTGTTCTCAAGTATATCCAGCTTATTTTCAGTGATATTGATGAGATCGCCTCTTTCGTAATACCTTACGAGAGGATGCGTCTTGTCGATGATACCGGAATGCTTCTCTCCTTTGAAGTTGATATCTATGATTTTCATAGCAACATGGAGTTAGTGTTCGACGCCCTCATAGAAGTCGCTTTTATCTCCAGTCTTCGTCAGCATCACACAGCTCTCCGGTACGTTCGAAAATATGGGTTGTTTCAGGCAGTCCAGAATATGCTTCAGAGAAACTAATTTATTCGAAGCTTTTGCAGAATGAATCTTTTTGCCGACTAGGGTTTTCCTCTAGGCGTGGCCCGATACCAACTGCTCCACATCTACCAAGGACCAGCCCTTCTAAAGATGGAGGCGTTAGACATAATTTTGTTCCTCCGGAGTATTGACTAGCACGCTCAGGATCTGGGGGCTGAGGCAGTGCATAATGTCCTTGACCACATCTGCAATAGTCTGGCATGCGTTTATCTTGACATTACGGATCTTCTCCTTGATGAAATCCCAGATTAATGGCCTGTTCTCGACGAATTTTATATAGCGCTGGTTAGCCCCACCCCCGTTGCTAAATTACTTGATTTTTTTGTCCACCTCGTCTTTGGGGGCATCAAGATAAAACACCATTTGCGGTGCTCCAAGTTCCTCGCAGAATACTCTTAGCTATTCTTTCGTATCGAATAGTTCGTCAATTACAAATCTATTAGCTGAGGAATGGTTTCGCAACATAGTCACCAGCTGGTTAAGGACCATGTATGTATCGTGTTTGTTCTGACTCTTAGCCTTGAACTCCTGAAGGGCCACTAACTCTGCGCCCAGCTTCAGGGCTACTTCTGTGGCGATTGCAGATTTGCCGGTTTTCGGAGCACCGTACAGGAAGATGACTGAAGGTCGCAGAGATTTCTTAGATTCTTCATAAACTGTGTCAGCGTCCTGTTCAGAATTAATTGTACGGACAATACCGAAATTCTCATAAAAGCGAAGAACTTCTTGCAATGCAGTATGATGAGTATTGATGTGCTCCTTGACACTTGCCTCTTGAAGCCCACGGCTTTTGGAAACGCGAGAGGCCAGGATCTACTCGTTGCAGGCCAGATGGATTATGGTTTGGATTGGTGCAATCTGGGATTCAATGGAAATAGCGTCTGCCTTATTGTCGGGGAAGCCTTCAAGGAGAATCGGCTGGCCGGGATGAGCCTGGATTTCGGCCAGAAGTTCCTTATCTATCCGTCCATTGGGAGGAATATTCTTTCTATAGAGATGGAGTGAGACGAATAGTTAAGGAGGTGTGAGTTTACGTTTTCCGAAGGGTGGGGACACAGATGTGGTGGTATTTGAAGTCACGGTGCAGTTTGTTGGCGATGGAAGTCTTGCCAGTGCCGATATGTCCAGTGAGGCAGACAATCTTCTGAGAGGACATGTAAATTTGAGCTGGGAAAGTGTGTTGAGTTTAAATAAAAATGATTGGGATGGATGGATCTTTGTTTTTGATTAGGCTTAATATAGTCTTAGAAGATGTTCTCAGCAGAGGGTGGTTACACAAATTATGCATACATTGTATTTACACTCTCCACTCCTATAGGGAGACTCGTGTTTAAAGGGATTCCTTCCAAAACCAAATCAAATACTTTGGCCAGCCATATTACTTTCTACATCAATAAGACCCTGGCTATCTGATTCCGGATCTTTTTTATTGTTTCTGCTCCCGAACTCCTCGCCTACACTAATAATTCTGACCTGAGGCCCCTTCCCTTCCTCCGACTCGAAGGACGGCCGTCTGCTTCCCGCGTCGGATCATTCACAGAAAACTACCAGAGCCTTCCGATTCCAAATCAGCCTCGTGCACCCATATGGATGTGGGAAGTATGGTCCAATATTTAGTTTAAAGTTATTCCCAAAAGGACAAAGAAAATATATAATTATCCCAAACATAGAATGACAAGCTTCAAGAGTTTTGTCAACGACAGAATCAAGTACATTGTTGCTCATCTCAAGCGGGGAGCTCTCCTTCTAGACCACGATGGAACTCCTCTCGATATTATTGATCTCTCTTTCGATCATCTTTCTGACGAGTATCTTGCACTCGAAATGGAAGAGGACTCCCAGCACGACCCGCAGACTATCAAGACTTAAGCTAAGGGTGTATCTGGCGGACTCCTCAGGATCACCGACTACCAACTCGAGTAGTTCCTGGATAACCTCAATGATGGCTGGAGAGGAGCGTTCTCTCTTGCCAATCAGAACGTAACTGACCAGATTATTCTGAAACTAGCGACGCTCGTGCGACAAGGACGATGCTGCTTCTCGAACATGGACTTCTCGAATAACAAAGCTATTACGTTCATCGGGGCTATGGATCTTGGTGACGCTCTTCGGAACTGCCATAGCATGAAGTCGATCAATCTGCACGGCATCAGCCTAGAAACAGAGGGCGCCAAGTAATATTCTTCATGTTAAAGTCTTCTGCAAACAACCTTCTAGTCGATTCATGGAATTGATGACTTTAAACAAGAGCATCACGGCCTTCGACTTCGGCAAGATCACGAACAAGAGTCTCGTATACCTGGCCAAGAATCTACAACAGGAGCACTCTGTCGAGAATATTGCTTTCGGATAGAGTAAAATTTAGTTTAATATCCACTATGTGTAGACGAAAATGATCGATGGAGCAGCGAAGGCAAGAAGGCTTTTGATCTGATCTTGCGCAAAAACCCTCATAACAAACAGATAGTCTCCCTCACCCTATACCCCGATCACCCCGAAGAGCACTACAGCTTCCTAGCCGAACTCTCCATCCTCTGCACCAAGAACCGTCAGCTCAAAATCAAAGAGAGATAGAATGACTTCAAGTCAAAGTCTCTGAACCCTGAGCACCCCAAATATTATGATCCCGATAATCATGCCGTGAACGCGTACAAGTTTTCGGTGAAGAGCTATCTGACCAACGTGTTCGGGTCAATGCTGGACTAGGGGCTGTATTTCCTGGAGAAGGAGCGCAGGAACTCTCTGCGAGAAGAAGCGATTTTCAATATTACGAAAGTGCCAACGAACAAGACAATTTTGTAGGACATCTGCACATCGGATGGCTCTATCATGGTGCTAACACAGTACCTGCTCAACAAAATCAAAAACCCCTGAACGAGGCAATAAAGAAAGATAACTACGTTTCCACAGTTCCGTTTCCATATAACAGAGACAACATGTCCTTTTTTAGTTAAGTGCTTTTAGGAACCATCAAATCTTTGGCAAACCTTCAAAAAATCATATCATCGCAGATTCCTCTATAATCACTGCCCAATTGCTTACAGAAGATATTTGTAGTATTTTTCGCGTGTCTTGTCTGTAGCCTGGAGCCTTTGCAATAAAACTATCTGCTGCTGCCTATCCATCTTTTGTTCCGCTATCTTCAGTTACAGATACAGGCTGAATCGATTCTCTATGCGTTGGATTGATTCCTCGACTTCTGGGAATTCCACAAACATATAGGTTTTGGGCGCCACTCCCCTAACTGTACCATTCACAAAATACGACTGTAAGTAGTTCCAGAGACACTCGTTCGTCCGCAATCTTTCTTCTTAGGAAGTGACTAGTTTCAAGACCATTGATATTTAATTCTTTACGAATTATCGATCCTTGTCCAGTTCCAGTCTGTTCACAACCTGTCTTTTGTAGCTCCAAGCTGAATAGCACTCCCTAGCGTTCCAACTCTCATTGATCATTGCGGTGACCCACTAGAGTTACTACCTATGATATTTGGTGGAGTCTACGAGCCAGGATCTGTAAGACCACACATGATAGTTCTTGTTATCCTCTTTCAACAGCTATTATAGGAACAAAGTCTCTGCCCGAAAGCTCGTAAAGGGAACCTTAGGATCGGGGTTTGCGAGGTAAAATAGATGTTTGCGATAGGTCCAGATAGAATACTCTTTGGAATTAGCACGGAGAAGTTCAGAAACGAAGTCGAACTATGAAGCAAAGTCTAGTTAGATGCTAGGAAGGCAGTTCTGGCGCATCATGAGTGCGTAGAAGTTGGTGGAGTTGACGATGAGTAGTAACTGCGTAAGAGCGAATGCCCGTGTCGACTTTTCATTGTATAGCTTCAGATATTTAAACCTTTTGTATATTTTTCCGACTGTTCCTCTCGGATGGGTGGGCGGAAAAAGAGGGGATCATATATATGCGTATTGTTACGATGAGAGGGGTATTTGGGTTGATAGGACTAATTGGGCTGGAGATCAGGCTGGCTATCGATGTCGGTCCAACTGTGAAGAGAATCTAATCGTTGGAGCTGGTATTTTTAGTCGTAGATGTTGACTTCGGGCGCCTCCTCACCAATGTTTTACATTTTGCTATAAAAATACAGAATGTTCAGTTCTCCATCTTATCGTGTCAGAGAGCGATATAAAATATGTATATTTTAATGCCTGATCTGCCGATTATGGGAAGACCAGATAGAGCCGCATCGACCCGTGCTGCAATAAACGAGGCTGCGTCATGGGCGTATGAACAGCATTAGTCTTTTGGTCGCATCTGCTCCTCGGCATGAATGAACGAGGCGTATAATGCTTAAGCAATTATTCTATGATGGTGAAGAGTTACCTTTAATTCTAATGGATAAGTGATTTTATTCTAATACATTATACAGGTATGTCGCACATGCGCAGGTGGGAGGAGGAAACTATCAAAAAGAACCACCGCAAAAAACTGCAAAACGTCAAGCCAGTCCTCAATATCACCTCCAAAAGTATCACAGCCACTGACCGCAACAAAAAACTCAAATAAGAACACCCTCTAAATAATCACAACCACAACCAGACTCGCATTCTTCCTCCTTCCAGATCCCGATTTTCCCAAACTGCCAGCACTCTTCAGCCCATAGAGTCCGCACCTCTGTTCCTGTTGCTAAAGAATTTCTCGTTATAACAGTATGCTTAAGCCTTCATTTGCCGAGGTTACGGGTATGACTTCAGCAAATTCCAGCGGCTGAGCTAACAAAGCCTAGAAGTGCTCATCGACGGTATGAAGGTGGGGGCGGAACATAGAACCAAAATGTATACTTTGATCAACTATATTGCGATACTGATGGAGAAAATCAGTCAAACACAAAACAGCATATCTTCAGAACAGCTACCGAAACGTATCAAGCACCGGGTGATTGACAAGGAAAAAAGCTAGTCGATGCACCAAATAATCCGGAGGAGTAGGCAGAAGAAAGAAGCGCCAGGGCTGGAAGGCACCAACAACTAGCTGGACAACCAGAAGAACTTCCTAGAAATCAATAAGCAGAACCTCAGGCAAAGGAGGACAGAAAACAAAACCAGGCCCAAAAACAACATGCAGCCCGACTGGAATTCCCCCAATTCATCCAAGTCAGCCGGCAAATACCACCATAAAATATCAAGTGCTTCTCACCCCCAGCGCAAGAACATTTTTAGATTCAGCGATGACATAGGAATCCTCCATAAATATGTGAACGGAGTGCAACAGGCCTGTCTCCTCCCTAATAAAGTACTAACTAATCTCAGTAGAAGATTAGAAGCAGGAAGACAGTCAGGCGCCTTCAAAAAAAGAGATGCACAGTACCTTTCTTCAATTCAGGAGAAGAACAGAATCGATCAGTATTTGAACTTAGATCTGCAAGTGGAGGCTATCAAAGGAATGTATCTTTCCTTCGACTCGGTTACACTTACATCTAATATCTTGAATCTTGATCTAGAATAACTCTCCACGTGTTTCAGTAAAGAAGTATCCTCAAAGCTACAAAACGCTCTCGACAGGCAGTTAAAAAAGGAAAGGAAACCAACTTTATAGAGCGGCTCTGGCAAACTGAATTCTACTGATGATGTTCTCTCTGAGAAGAGAACACCAGTCACATGCGTCACGACCTCCCCTCCCCTTCCAAATGGGAGGTCTGTCGACCAAGAAGTTTCGGCACATATTACCGATTTTCCGCTTAGGTTGGGTGTCGTCGAAGAGCTTGGGAATAGCGACTAGGGTTTTGAAAGTCTGCTTGAATCCAATAAGCAAAACATTGAAGACATTTTGAAAGTGAGTCTGGTATACATTTAGGAGGATCATTCGTAAAGGTAACAAAGCGATGAAGGAACTTGTGGAAAGTAGAATTCAGTACATTCGTCATGTTCCAGTAGTTATCTATTGGAGGAAAGCGAAACCGAATTCCAGGAGGCCCAGGACATGAACAATAAGATGCGCAGTTTCAATGCCAACCGTAAGTCACAGCAGTGTAAAGAGGACCAGCGTATCCTGTACGAAGAGCTGCCCAGCTGGTCAGCTATAGCATAGTTTGTCAAGAATGTGATAGCCAGCGCCAAGATGGAGAAAGAGGCCCCCATCATTGCTCTGATCTATCTGAACAGGCTAAAGGAGTGTTCGGGTGCTGAGGAAATATTTTCGCTGAAAAACTGGAGAAATCTTGTGGTCATGGGACTTTTGCTGGCGTCGAAGATCTGGGACGATACGAGTTTGGAAAACCATAGCGTGGCCAAAGTGTTGAGAGAATACAGTGTCATGGAGCTGAACCACATGGAGAAAGTGTTTTTGGGAATCATCGGGTATCGTCTAAATATCGGGCAGCAAGAGTACACAGAGGCATACTTCCGTCTGAGAAGCCATGCTGGGCAAGACGTGCCGAAAACTGTCTCATTGAAGCCTCTTACTCGGGAGGCTGTATTAAAACTGGAAGGAAAGGCGGGGTAGTTGTCACGGAAGTTGCGAAACAAATATAGATAGTCGGATGGAAGGAAATCAGTATGAATAACGTGGGAGGCTAATGGAAAGTGGGCAGCCATCATCGGGATGAAGGAGGACGCAGATTTGTCTCTGGTGTATTTCTTGGCGATGCGACTGAAATGGACTTTTGATGGCAGCATATATTGGATCCGGTTTCTAGCATTTTAGCATGCCTTTGTTGTGTGGCCATCAATATGCTTCCACACAAGTAGCTATTGAGGCCTCAGTTTATTTAACATAAGCAAAGTTGCAACAGAAAGATACCATCATAAACTCTAAAATACTACAAGCATCTCAAATAAAATCTAGCCCCAAAGTCAAAACAGCATACCAAGCTAGAGCACATCACCCACCCCAATGAACTTTTGTGGATTCCTCAATAACCTCCCACAACCGGGTGAATACGCCTTCGAGGCATTCAGACAAATTACCCTACCCTCTCATCTCCAAAACATCCTTCCTCTCAACTCCATCACGAACCATCCAGGAGGGGCTTTTTCTACCGTGTTAAGCACTTTCAGTACTATTGGAAACTTTCTATCACCAAAAAACCCATCCAATAACCCTATCTTCCAACACAATCTCTCAGAAGATCTTGTACAGAATATGCCATTCCAAAGCGACAGGGCAACTAAATCCACACTTTAGAAGTTACAAGAAATGGATAGTGTTGTCATCAAGAAAATCAAAAAGTCCAACTACAGTAAACTCGTTTAGAATTACCGCCAAAAAGGTGGGAAATGGACCGATCCTGACTTCCCTCCGAGCCAGACGTCCCTCGGCAAACTGGACGAGGTCCAAGGTACTGTATCATGGCGCCGAATTCCCTAGATCATTGCTAATCCTGTGTTTGTTTAAGGAGAGATAGAACCTTCAGATGTCATTCAGGGTAGCGTTGGCAACTGTTATTTCCTGAGTGCACTGGCGTCTCTTGCTGAGCATGAGCATCGAATAAAAAATTGTTTTCCCAATATGTAAGTTAGTCCTTATGGTATTTACATGGTGCGTGTCCTTTTTCAAGGAGTCCTCCGATAAATAGTTATTGATGACTTTATCCCGTGTGACGAAGTTGGGAAACCTCTGTTTGCTAAGCCTGCTGCACAAAATGAGATCTGGGTCATGATCATGGAAAAGGCTTGGGCAAAACTACACGGATCTTATGGTGCAACTGTCGGTGGACTCCCTCACTAGGTCTTAACCGCATTTTCAGGCGCGCCAACTACATACTACTCAATCGGCGAGAAAAAAGACTAAGACGAGCAAATGTGGCAGAAGATGATCGAATGTGCACGGAAAGGCAGTCTGATGTGCACAGGGACAAAGAGTGACCCTATCGTCTAGAAATCTGGGTTAGTCCTAGGACATGCTTACACTATTTTAGGAGTCTATGATACGCCTGTCAGATTAGTTAAGCTACGCAATCCTTGGGGTAAACGATAGTGGAATGGGCGTGCCTCTGACCAGGATTCAGCCTTCTGGAATCGCATGCCGCCACAGACAAAACAACAGCTAGGATACAATTAGAAAGATGATGGGATTTTCTTCATGCTTTGGGAAGACTTAACCAATTACTTTGACATGATAGACATCTGTGCGATCGATGACAATGCTACCTACCTCAATGAAGAAGCATCCTTCTCTGCTAAGAAAGGGAAGTACTTTGATCTTAAGACAGAGGGGGGTCCGGTTACCATCACATTATCTCAGAACTCTCTGCGGGAGTTCGCATAGAGTGTCCAAAAACAAGGTCTTGCAAGGACCACCCTCGTCATCAGCAGGTACGAGAAAAATCAGGTAGGTTACGAATATAAGTATGTGGCTTCAAAGTCTTCCTCTCTTCTTGCAAACAATAGTCTGGATCTAGGTGTCCTTCCGGCAGGCGAATATGTCATCTTCGCAAAGTGTGATTGGGTCCGCCAGGATCCGGATACAGCTTCTCTGAGTGTGTATACGCGTTCGCGAGTTTCCTTAAAACCTTCGAATGTGGGCAGTGGAGATAGGTTTCTGTTCAAGACATTCCTGGATCATGCACGCAGTAACCCCAAGAAGACGGTATTGTGTAGATCCCCCGAGGCATGGGTATCAAGTGATTTCCTGATCAACGATGGAGGGTACGGGTACATCGCTATCCACTTGGATGAAAAATCGTCAATGAAACTGGGCGTGTAGATTGACGAGGCGTAAGAAATATAAAGCCTACCGATTTAATATGAATATATGGCTAACATAGAGAGTTTACGCAGAAAAGACTGGTGCTGAAACGCCCGTATAAGGGTTCTGGAAGGATAAAAGCCATAGTGGAGGGAGGCAAATAGTTGATAATCCTGTATAGGATGAAGGCGAGGAAGTACCCAACGCAGTTGAGTCTGCCAGCTCCCAACATATACAACCTGACTTGATGAGTCGCCAAGACCTCTAGTTCCTGTTCAAGAATCATACTTTCATGAATATAGACTGACTACTTGTTGATTTAAACAATCTATGTAGACAATCCACTGATAGAACTGTACTATCTTTCCATCTAAGCTTTCAACCGTGAAGCAGAACAAACCCAAACAGAAAACGAAAATAAATCATAAAAAGATCCATCAAAATCAATAATATAATCACACAAAACAATCATATCCCTAAATCAAAGCATGAATCCCACAGATCTCCCGTCCACCCGTACGCCTCGCACTCCTCTCTCCCGCACCAACCCCAGGGCTCCACTTCAACGCACCCCCACATCCGAAACCAAAACAGACCCACACCCCCCAATCTCTAATACTTCCAAAAACTAACAACCCTCCTCCACTGAAATCGCCTCAATAGACCAGGAGCTTCGAAAGCTAGAACATGAGGACAATCGACGCAAGGCAGCAACCTACTTTAAGGTCATCTTCAGGGAGAACATCCGACATAAAATGATGATTGGTCTCGCAAAGATCAAGAGTCGTAGTTGGCTGCAGAAAAAACGGGGTCTCTCACTAGGACACCTCCTCCATAGACTCTCTACAACCAAGCGTAAGGAAAACAAGATGATAGCCTTCCGGAGACTAATGTTTTACAATACGATCATGGTAAGAGATTTAATGTTGAGAAACCAAAAGCTGACGCAGACAGCAGCTGGAAAGATTCTGGAAGCCTTTGCTCACCTCTTGCAGGGAAAAATAAAAAATAATCGAAGACTAGCCTTAGAGAAGCTTCGTAAGAATGCCAAGATACACTCCAAAATAGTGGCCTTTATGAGGAACTGCAAGCTCAGGAGCCTGAATCGACTAATCAAGAACAGGATGGTTGATGCCTTCCTGAAGATCTACTCGCAGAAGCCAAAGCCCAAACCTCTGGCTGGCCAACCCCAAAATCTAGGGCCTTTACGAAGATCTGCGATTATTCTTAAGACTAGATATCACTCTCTAAAAGTCTTAGGCTTTGAGACTTTAAAGAGATACTCTCAATATCGGAGGCACCAAGAAGCACAGGATGCCATCAAGCGAGCTATCACTCCTAAATAATAGAAGCTAATGGCAGAAATCAAACAGATTGAAGCTCATGCAGCAGAGATCAAGCAGAAGCATGAAGAACAGATGGATTAACAGACCCGAACCAAGGAAAGGTTAGAAGCTCGTCTGTTGGCATTACGCGAGTAAAATACACAGCTGGAGGAAGAGATCGCAAAGTTCCAGATTGCGAGAAAGTCACGCACAAAGACTGTTGGGGAGGCGCGTCTGTACGAGGCAATTTATAACAACTTTTTGTTTTTCTTGAGATACGCTGATGAGGAAATCCCGCGGGAGGATTTGCTGGAGGCACTCTTGACGCCCCTAGGGAGCATAGATCTACCGACCGAGACCATTAAAGACGAAAACGATGTGTTAGAAGAAGTGTTAGCGGAATACAAGAAACTCAAGTTGGGCAGAGTCCCTGAAATTCTGCCCCGAAGGAAACCCCTGCAGAAGCCTTACGAATTCCTGCTGAAATAGAACGCGTAGTTATACGTGATGCTGGCGTCGCTGATCGAGCAGAATCGGGGCAGCAGTAATGACAAAGAATTTGTGCAGCTGGTCTCAGAGTTCTCGGAGTTGTAGAAGAAGTTTATGAAGGTTCGAAATAATGCCTGATGGACTTAGCGAGAACTGGGACAGATACATAATGATATTTTAGGGAGAATGGAAGGGCACATGTTTAGGGTATGGGGAATTGAGAACCCCAAGTCTTAAGTAGTATTTTATGGTTAGAGAGCGGAAGCGATATGGCTGGAGTGCGTAGTGATGGTACAGTTGATCTTAATGCAGACCGATTTTTAATTCAAAACTCGTTTCGTTTAAATCCAAAATATACAGACTTACATAAACTTATCAATACCCCACCTATAACGAATGAACAAATTCAAACTCCTCGGCAACCTCCAGCTCGAAAAGAAAAACACAGCCATTCCCGCCTCTTCCAAACCACCACAGCGCAGGGACGAGATACACCTGCTCGATCTTCTCGACAGGTGCACCCAGGTCCTCAGAGATGATCGCATCTGGCTCCGATCTCGCATCAAAGACTCAGACCCCGAAGTCCTCGACATATTCCGCAAAGCAAAAAAGCCACTCAGTATTCCTCAATCCCTCGACCCATCTCCCATCACTCTATAGACATCCAGCAACTACAAGTCAACCTACGAAAATATGCCAGTAGGGTCAAAGAGCAGCACAAACAAGAGCAACTCAGCCGCTTCAAAGAAAACATGTGCCAACACGCCCAGTGTCTATGTGGTGACCGACCTGCCCATAAGTCCCAGCCTTCTCGGTCAGGCTCCGCTTACTCTAGTAGCCAGCCCCAATCGCACCCACTCTACAATAACCCTTCGTCCTACTTTCAAAATCCCCCGAGCCAAGACTCCCAAGGCAGACACTTCACATAGTTTTTTCGGAGCCATGAGACTGAGGAGGTAATGGGGAATGGCACCAAGAACGAGTGCCAGCAAGTGTATCAGAACAATGTCTCCTCGTCAAAGGTTTCATTCGCGCAACAGCAACAAGATTATGCTAATAAAAACCATTACGTTAAGAACCATTAAGAGTACTCCGATGGTTCTGACCAACACTTCCAATGTGATTTTGGAAAGAATCCTGACGAGTTGCGAAAATAGTATAAAGAATCCATGAAAGAAATGGGCCAAGCGTACAATAATCCACGACCCCAGCAATACGCCGAACCCCAACCTCTCAAACGCACCAATAACTTAATGATATTCGAAGGAGTATCAAGTGGCCAACGTTTCCCCGATCCAATCCAGGAAGAAGAAGAAAACGACAAACAGAGTAGCAGCCGTTCTCGGTCGGAAGAACTGTACTCGCATTCGTAGAGGAGTAGGCTTTCGCAACAGCAACAAAACTTGCAGAGAGGAGTAGAACAGAAACCATCGAAGCCAAATACTCCTTACAAAGAAAGCCGTCATACCAACAGACCCGCTGAAACTGAAAGAACAGAAAAATCTTCTTACCAGTTCTAGCACAAACTGTCTCCCCTTAATTCCTCTAGAAACAAAGAGCCTACACCAGAAAGGTACCAGAAGCACCAATTTAACCAGTTTGCCGAACACAATAGTTGGTCCAAGAAGTCCGAGCTCCAAGAGAAGGACTCCGAAACCTACAGCTTGAACGGCAATATCGACCCGTGCTTAAACGAACCCCTTCCCATAATGAACCCGTCTCAGAATCCCTGGAGCAGTCTTTCAATTTCAAATGAAGGCGCATCTACAACTCCCTTTGTACCTACAACTCAAACCTTTAGCTCAATCATAGGAGCAAAGAGAAAGAATTCAGATCAAAATAACGATTAGCAACATTTCCACTCAATTGCCACGTTCTCGACGACGAGTGCCACGACTTCACATTTCAACATTGCAGCTGCACCTTTCATTCAGGAACATCTGCCTACTTTCTCGGCTAACAACGGAGCCCCCCCTTCTCTACAATCCTCAGTCAACATTGTGAATTCTAGTCTGAGCACCCTTCCTCCCCTTCCGACCACTAGCACGACTCCAAGCTATTTGCTTCCTCCGATTTCGACCTTCAGCAATACTGAAAACCTCTTTACATCGCCATAACTTTTAATGGAGTGTCGCAAGATTATCCAACAGTCCAAATCTAACAAAAAGGATGATCACTTCGTCCAACCCTCTTCGGCGCCCTTCACTCAAGACTTCCTCTACAAGTCCACGACATCCCTTATGTATCCTGAACACTCTACCTCCTTCAAGCCCTCCCTCGTTGAAATCCATCACTCACCTTCGAAGTATTCTGGGAGTAATCAAAACTACACTGCAATCGACAGCGTCACAGCCAAGACTTGCTATAGCTAAGTTAAACCTCTGGCTGCAGCCACCATCCCTACTGCGCTTGACGCCTTTTCAAAGCCTACTGTATCATTCGCTGCTGAGAAGGAAAAAGGCTTTCTTTCGCATGTGATGGTGGTAGAGTCATTTGACCGAGCTGAATAAACTCCAAAGCAACTTACCTTTTAAGATATGAGTGCTTAACAAATCTTCGACCTGTTCTTCTAAGAGGGAACAAACCCTACTTTGTCGCTTGCTGCTTTTACCCACATAGCAGAAGAGTGTAACTTCAAGCAGCCCAACAAACTCCTAAAGATATTCGAGTACTGCCAAAAGAACGGACTAATAAGCGCGTCAGACTTTGGGCGTGCACTGAGCTACGTCTGTCTTGCGGAGAACAGCACGGGATGTAATGTGAAGTAACTATTCAGTCTAGTAGACATAAATAAGCGTGGATTCTTCAGTATGGAGGACTATGAGAGATTCCTGGACCACGTAATGAACGAGGAGAGCGATTAGAGAGTGGTTGGGGCTGCGTACAGAGTGTTCGACCTGGCAAATTACGACAAGAAGGATCATGTGGAGTATTGGGCTCTCTATCTGGTGTAAGACATTTTGTATTTCAATGTATTTGCTTACGAACATTTAGTAAAAACACGGAAGAGTTCTCGGTGCTGACGGACTACCTGTAGCAGTTCGAGTTCGAACTGGAGAACGAGTGAGACCCGACAATTAATGCCCTTTCTCCTGCTGGGTAGATAATCGTTTGCACCAGGAAAAGAAGAACAGAAATTAAACGAACGGATGCTAGAAATTATTGGATTTTTTCATTATCTTATTAACTCATTTCCACCAAAGTATCACCAACAGTCCGACATACGCATTATAAATCATCCCGCCAAGTCCACTCCATCTATTCTAAAACTCCCAAGATCCGCCCACACACTCTCATGTCCGAAGCAGTCTATGTATTGGCCCGTACATCTTCTACAGTCCTCCAATATCGATCTCCACCAGCGTCGAGTACTCGATCGCCCACACGCTCTCTTCGTACAGGTTTCTTCGCATGCATGCCTTGGCGACTATGTCGTTCTACTTATACTTTCTGCCGTCGCTCTCGAGTGTTCCCTGTCTGACCAAAATCAGTCTGCTGACTGGCTCTCCGCCCTTCACCACGAGCTCGTGCAGCCCCACCCTTCTCTAATGTGAGCATTCGTTTACTTGCCAGAAGAACTCCTAGAGACTGTCCAGTTTAAACAGACCTTCTTATAGTAACACCTTTTTGATAAATCGACACTTTTCGACTACTCCATTGTTTGTGTATTTTTTATACTCGTGCCTATCTACACACAGCAGCACTGAGTCTTTGCGAGCAATGGCATCCTGTCGGATAATGTTATGATGCATTAGGCCGATGTCGCCAATGCTTTGGCCTGGCTGGATAGTAACTACACGTTTGAGTGGGCCTTCATCAGGATTTTCAGGGAAAAGCTCAATCTCTCCTTTGTCCAAGAAATAATAGGTTTTACTCAATTGACCGCGTCTGAACAGGTACTCGCCTTATAGAACCATGACTTCCTCCATGCTGTCGATGAGAGCATTTAACTGTTGGCCGTCGAAGTGTTGGAAGAGGAAACTATCGGTCATTCGAATGAGGACTCTACTTTTTAGGGATTCCGACTTCTTGGTCTTGTATCGCTTTGGTTGTGGCATGGAGTTATTGCCATTGCTATTTAGACTGTCTCCGGTTTGTGTCTTTTAGTCTTCGGCGAACTACTAGCAAATAGCATTCCTTCTTTTATTCCTACTCTTAGGGTGGAAGCTCTGGTTTTATAATTCTTGTACGTCTTACTAGTTTACAACTTCCCATTCCTGTTCGTAGACTGACGGCCGAGGATTCACCAGTGACGAAGAAGATTACTGTTGCTGGCGGTAACTACTGATGTCCTGCGAACGGATCAGGGTGCTGAAGTTCGAAGGATTGCTTCGATTCATTCTGGGATTGCTATTCAGATTGGTGAGGATTTGGAGTCTTCCAGTTTCCTAGGGACTCGGGTGGTGGTCTGGGGATGCATAATTATGATAGTCGTCATGATGGAGCCTGCGCGCGATGAGCCAATCGATACTGAATGAAATGACGTCCGAAGGAGTATAGCGGGCGATTTAAGTCCGGAGTTCGTCGAGAATAGGGTCCACAGAAGTACGCATGTATAACGACATTTGTCTGTGGATATGAGCCATGGCCTAAGTCCGGCGGTATTTTATTGTAGGGGCTAAAGTATGATGAATCAAATATAGTAATATTGCACAATACGTGAATATTAGGGCAGATCCGACTCATGGATACCTACGGCTCAGCTCCAGACCTAATTTATACGGGAGTTTTGTTGGGCTCTCAAACTGAAATACTCTGGGCAGGTCTGTGAGAAATGTTGAGTGCCTGAGAGCTAGGGCAACTGTGATTGGAGGGCAGGGATAGATGGGGAAATGAGGGGAGGGTATCAGCTGATCCGCGATAGTATAGTGGCTATTATCCCTGCCTGTCACGCAGGAAACCCGGGTTCAATTCCCGGTCGCGGAGGTTTTTATTGATATTATAGACTGCTTTTGATTTATCTAGATATCCTGTTGTTGGACTTGAGTTAGTCTGGAAATAAGTGGTCACAATACAATGGTCGACAACCCCGTAGTTTTATTTCGCACTGATCATTTCAAGTATCGAATGGCCTGGTTTCCAGACTATTTTTAGCACATGTCCCTTATCTTTGCCTCTTTATCCCTGCTATGACTCCAGTCTCTAGTACACAAGTACAGCTTCAATTCTCCCCAACACGACTCCACTAGTTTCTTCGATACTGCTCAAATTGTAGAGACCATCTAAGTCAACCACACAGCCCTGTGATAGTAATATTATCCAACTTACACAAGAGTTCTGGAGGAACTGTCCCACAAAACTCGATTGTTTTGGGTGGTGATAGCCAGAATATCTCAGTATATAGCATCAAAATGCAATTCCTATCCTGATGGTATCTTTGGAGAGGATACAGAAGAAGTTGTTGGATGTCAAGATAGGATCGATTGCAGTGCAAATATGAGAAGATTTAGGAGTAGAGGAGCGACCCTTGATTTGGCTAAGATGGTATGGATATATTTAGTATTTTTGATATAGATAGCGCAAGGCAGTCAAAAAACGCATTGGTTCTCTTGCCCCAACTGTGAAGAGGTGAGCATAGGATGTAGCTTAAAAACAATATCTATCTTCGCATCAGAGATGCAGCCTGTTTGGTCTGCGGTTGATGATGGGATGCTTCGGCCATGTGGGGTGACCTTCCCCTAATATGTGTATATCTGCAAAGAGATCATAAAACAAGACTCCCCAGCTCTATAAATATAAACCCAAACTGCAGCTTCTCAAATCAGCTTGTATTTTCTATGCCCCAAAGAAGTCGAAGATATTTTCTTCAGCATCGGCCGAATCATGCCCAGCTCCTCATACGCACTCTTCTCTTCTAATGCCTACTCCCCGCCTAAGTGCCTGTTGTTCTCCTTTTCGAACTGCTTCAGACTGAATGTTAACTCGAAATCTTCTTTCTTCTATACCAGCTTCCCAGGGCGCTGCGGAGTATTTGATCGGCTGTTCGGCACTCTCCTCAGTTTGCGAGAACCTGTTTCGCTGGCCTAGCTTGAGGGATGCTTCTTCCTATGATTGTTCTAGTTCTGTTCAGAGTTGATGTTTTGATCGGGCTGGAAGCAGATGCGTTTATCCATCTGATTGGCAAGATCCGGCGAAAATGGAAAAAGCGCGTCTGCCGAACACCTTTTCTTAAGCCAACGACCTCGACTGCTGCGCAAACTCAGTTCCTTCTATTTTCCGAGCGAAGAGGACTCAGAGTCAGCAGTGTACCTTCGAGATTGACGCTGTTTTTCCAAGCCCCGATTTTGATTATCCACGCTCCTATTTATTTAGTCGATCTGGAGTCTCAACCCGAGTGCATTATTCTCAGTTGTAGTAACTGCAGTTTCAGCTATGCTAGGTTTTTTGGGAACCTCATCCTCCTCTAACTGGGATGTTGGGCGTCGTGGAAGAGATGAAGTATAGTTGTGAAGCTATCGAGGAAGAGTCGTGGGGTGGGGATGGAAGAAATCAGGGGGGAAGTTGGCATGTTTCTTCCTAATCTTGAGGATAGCGATGGAAGGGGGCGGCAGAGGAGCGGGATGGGGAGAGTTATTCCTGATTTTAGAGGGGTGACTAATTAGAGGCAAGAATGCTGGGGCGCAGCTGTGTGCCCGGTGGGGTACGAAGGTTTTAAGAGAAGAGCGAAAGGGCTAGAGAGTAGGGTGATTGTGTGATTGTGCTGGAGTTTGGGTTTGTTATGGGTGCTTGGGGAGCATGGACTTGTTGTGAGGTGGCTGTTTCTCTTTGGTTATTTGATTGGTATCTAATAATGGATTCTTGGTACTTCGAGAGTGATTTCTTTATGAGCTATATTGGATTTGGAATAATAGAAGATGGATATTGTGCAGGGTTCCATCGGCCAGAAGGAATCAATAATCTCGCTTCATTTTCACATTCATTTTAAATGTTGCACTTCGATCACACTCTAAACTAAGCATCATAAATCCACATCAAAACAACTATATCATTCATTAATTCAATTCCAGCGCCACTCCTCCAAAGATCATCAGACCAATCATGCAATGCGTCTCCTAGCATCGTGGGAGGTCAGAAGAAACACCAACCCACGCATCTAGATCAACAGGGACACAGAAAACATCGAGGTCCTCCTTTTGGGTTATGAAGCCCCTAGCATTGGCACCGATATGAGGCTGGGTTTTAGGACTTATCGACGCCTAGGCCACCACGGACCATTAGTGAACAGATAAAATTATACAAGTTTAAGAAATCTTTGTCCATTTCCCCCTATGTAATGTTTTTATAACTACCCTAAAATCAACTACTCCGGTACCCTAAGACTGAGCCAGAAAAGGGACTGCCTTGCTAAAATGTCCAGCAAATTGGTATTCTGCCAGACTTATACTCACATCCCTTCCATAGATTGAATCCAAGACACTCGGAGAGCAGTCGGGCAACGCCAAAGCACATCTAGAATCTACTGAAGTAACTTACTTGCACATAGACGATCTTAATCATCCAGGCACAATTCAAACTCGTAGAAAAAGAACACGAAACCTTCCATAGCGAGGTCCAACAACTCTACAGCTCGCTCATGGTCCTAAAATAAAAAATCAAGAATAACCCCAACGAAATCAGGAAATTCATTTCTGAAAAGCTCAGTCGGCTCGAAGACGACACCATCATGTCTGAGGAGGCACAGAAACAGGAAAATAGGGTCGTACAGGAAACCATGACCGAAATCAAAAGAGAAAACCGTTAGACCCAAGAGCTGATCGTCAAGACTATTAATAAACTCAAGGAACTCGATACCAAAGTCGGTCAATACTGATCCTCAATCACCTGTATATGTGTCAGAGAAAATACCCATAAACTGATATAGATTCAGGCAAGCTTAGTAAACATCAGGTTTGAGGATTCCCTTACTCTTTTTAGGGTGCTCGAGATGCCGGTGGGCTGCATGCCGATGAAACCTTCGAACATGTCATTGTTGATCCTATCCTAGTTTTTGGCTGGCTCTTCCTTTTTGGAGAACTCTTCCACATATGTTTTATTCCTCTCCTGCAAGTAGAACTGGATACGGTCCCATATTTTGGAGTACTTGCTATTCTTTGAGAGATTATAAGATGTCACTGGGGTGCTAAAACCTTGTTTTTTCTACTTCCACAATCTGAGTCTCTATTCGAATGTTAGCTTCTCGTCCGTATCGCAGACTCTACGGAAACAGCTGCAAGTCCTTTTCAGCCACAGGTACAGCTCATAAATGAACAGATCCACCAAGATATACAGTAACACCAGTGCTAGTAGTATAGTCAGGTATGGAACCATAAATGTGCGCGAAATGATACTGTCTGGCGTAGTCGAGCTAAAAAAGCTAAACAGGCTTAAAGAAGCAAAGAGTGAAGTATCGGTGAATATGGAGGGAACAGTATAGGACCATGTTGCAAAACCCAGGTGGACGAGCAGCATCACAGGAAGCACCTTGATGATTTTAGAGTTCAAGCTATGGTGTGCTGAGGTGCCGACGAGGGAGTATTTGGCGATCAGCATTCGATGGCACCAGTAGTTGATGAAAAAAAACACGATTCCCAGCAAGATGTAAAGAGGACTTTGGGCCGAGTACGTCACGATTACGAACATATACACTATCAACAAAGAAGTATGGCACTCCAAGTCGAACTCATAATCACAGAGACGCCTCACAAGCTCATTCTGGAGCAAGCTGCTCGCCTTCTTCTCTAGATACCATCTTTTGAAAAAAGTAATTATCGCTGTAGACACCAACACTACTATAGGATTCGTTATCCCAATCATCAGATAGTTCAAGTAGTAAGGACTCACATAAATGTACCACCCTCTTTCGAAGTCCGTATAGCTTATGCTGCTTTTCTCCGAAGTGCTCAAGAAGTACGCTAGAATAGAGGCAGGTTTGAAGTCTTGGATCTGTAAGGATATGATAAGAGGTGTTAGCAAGGAGTTGAAGAGATTTGTGGTGAGTGTCAGCCAAAAAACCCAGCTTTTTGTGGTGGATCTACGCTCAAAACGCATGAAATAGACTAGAGAACTAACGAGTCCTGTTAGTATCATATTAGAAATCGAAGACACCATTGCTCCAGATGCTGTCAGTATAGTACTGAGGAGCAGATCTCGAGTGTATGAAGACTTGTTTATACAAATGTCGCTAAAGCTGGGGAAATTCTCAGAGCAGTAGCAATAGAGGAGAGTAGAGTCTGAAAGGTTGCCCAGGACAGTCTACTCCTGAATGGGCGCCATATACGAACTGCAATTGATAGAAGAGGCCACGAAAAGAATAGAACAGCAAGAAATCCCAAAGGTAAAGAGTAAGGTGGCGAGAGGAATAGCGAGTATTCCCCCGATAATGCGCATGAGACGGTTGGGGTTTGTGATTTCTGCATTTTCCCAGCAGATGTCGTCGGGGTTGGCCACATTGAAGTTCCTGATCATTAATGGGTGGGACTGACGATAACGCTATCGTGAGGGTATTTAGCGGCGAGTCAAGAATCTGAGTAGGTGGTTGATGACACCTTCGGTGTGAAAATTGGGAATATAGCTGTTCAGAAATCTCTATTTGAATTCGATCTTCTGAAAGTGAACAATCGAAAAAAGGCCCTTAAGAGGGTAGAGCTTCTGGTCCTATGATAGTTCTCTTTCGAGTGCTGATTTTTTATCTAGAAGATGGGATAATTGTTCTTTATAGTTAGAAGGTTGTGCCAGTTCTAATGTCTTAATCTGTTGCTCCAAGGTTTCAATTTAAATAAAATGCCCGAACTTGCCTTGGTAGTTGTAAATGGGTACTATCTCATATATCTGTTCCTCCTTGAACATCTTCTTCAATTCGCCCATGTCCATATCCAAATCGTCTTGCTGATTCAGTTCTGGAAATCCATCAACATACACTGTATAGAGTCTGGGTTCGGGATATCCATCATTATACTCAGCCAGTATCCCGCTGGAATGCTTGACCCAGTAAAAAGTGAAGCCCACCATCATCACCATACACAAGGCGTCAAGAGAACTCGAACAAACGAAGTGGAGCAAAGTGGGGTTACTCAAGTTACCCACCGAGAATTTCTGGAGATAAGACATGAAATTTTTAGAGGAGTACCCTGTAGCATCAAAGCCTTCATAGAGAAAATAGTGGATACACATACGCGCCAAGGATGGAAGGCTGAGCAATAACATTAGATACATGTTATTTCGCAGGAATTCGAGGTAGAGGTAGGCCGATAGATTGAATTATTTGTAGTCCGAAACGGGTGAGCATAGTGTAATTTCAGAGAACTACTCGTTAGCAAGCCTTCGGAATGACCGCCGGTAGAACTCTTTCAAAGCTTTATCGAAGTCTCCAGCTTCATTTAGATCTGCTTTAAGCCGTCTAAGCTCCTCTTATTCGGTACGCGTGCTGGGAAATTGAGGATTGAGACGCTGGCCTTCAGTAGGTTAAAAACGTCGGGGTGAGTTTGGAAGCAAGTTTGGATGTGGGAGGTGGCCTTAGCTGGGCTTGATTGCGATATCAATTTCACTGATGGCATCGTCAGACTCGGGAACGTTTTATAATCTGAGCATGGGAATTAAGAGTTTGAAGTAATTTAAAATCGTTATTTACAAAGGCAAACAGATGAGAGTTAGTGCAAGTAAAAGGGGAGGTCGTTGCTCTAATAAGGACTGAGACAAGAAGAGCTGGCATTTGAACTAACTAACAAATCTTGCATATTAATCATAGAATTTGCCTTCTTTCTATAACCATTCTTCTAATCCAAACTCCGAATGCTCTGGTTATATAATAGTAGAAGCTCGAGTTTTCCACCCGAACTGCCGTAGTACAAATCAATAACGGCATCACTCCTCACTCATTCTAGGGACAGTAACCCACCAAGCAGCGATGTCACAGTCATTATCGCCTCCACGGGACTCTCGAAGAGCGCAAGGCTGTTCACGGATGAAGAGATATTGCTCGGCACACATTTTTTTAGGTGCTTTTTGATCAAACTAGTGAGTTCGGCCTATGAATCGTGGAACCTTGCGACGAGAAGTGCAGGTATGACGATCTTCATCTCTTTGAGATCAGGGACAATGGACAGATACTCTAAGAGATTAAAAGTTAGTAAAAGATGATAAAATGACTCTTACTCAAATATTTATGGGAAGCGAACTCGTCGAGGCTGTAATTGTTGCTCTTGTAGTAAGAGATGTCCAGACACAATTATTCGATTATGAGCTCTTCAATCTGAAGTCTTTTGCTTTTCTTGGAGTTCTTCTTGGGTCCGACTGAGCTCGTTTCTGATCTCCGATATAGGATTTATTGTACAGCCAGATCATAGACTGTCTGCTTCCTGGCATCTTCGTTCTGGCTTGTGGCTATCCACTTTCGTAGTATCGCGTCCTTCTGTTCTGCGAAGGCATTCTATTTTCCCTGAAGTAATCTGACTCTTTTGAGAGTACTGCCTAAGTGGTAGAGGAGGTCCTCATGAACATGAAACTGAAATGAGGCGACGCGCACCCTACAGGTCGAAGTAATGTTCTGTTTCTGGTTCCTCACGAGAGAGAACTGCAAAAACCTGTCTTCGGAATGGGTTTTCCTAAGCACAGTGAAGTTCCCGAACTGTTTACTCACGTTGTCGATTTCAAAGGTGAGAGTTTAAGTAGAGTTCTACTTCACCTGGATGAGTGATATGTTATGCATCTTCATGCTCAGGTGAGAAACACGCTCTCTGATACCGCCCCATCGCACATTTATCAACAGTTTCTACAACTCTATTTTTAACTGTTTTCTATCAACTTCACCCACCTAGCATTATTACTCTGGGTCCACTGTCACCAAGATCCGGCACTATGCCTATTTGTACTTGATGAGCAGACGTTCTCGGTAGTTCCCTTATCTAATCGTAACATGCTGTTAGTTGTGGTTGCTGGGCTCTTCCAGCTCAACCATAACCTTCTGGCTAAACTCGATATCCTTGTTATTCATGTAGAACTCCAGGATAAAGTTGTCTTTAAAGTGGCACGACCAGGCCGAAAAGGGTTTCTCTGTATTGGAAGGGACAACAAAGCAGTGTTTTTGATGGGGCTGGTCCGAATGCAGTTGCTGAACCAGAACGGTTAGATTCTTAGTATTATTTCTCAAGAGATAGCGGTAATTGGCTGGCGTCTCCTCTGAAACGTGAATATAGTGCTTCCTTTCATGGATGTGGAGTTGTGCCTTCAATAAGACAGCGTGACTCTCATGAGCTAGGAAGTAAAAGTAAAAACTGAGTTTCCTCGAAAAATCCAGTAATTTCATTACCAACTGCCTTGTTTATTTTTGCTGGAACCCCATTTTCAGACCCAGATTTACTTAGCTCTACTGGCCTCGCCTTAAGGAATTATCCAAAGGAATCGCAGCACAACTTTTCTATCCAATCTCGACTACCTCTTCGGAATTTGAAACTCCCAAAAATATTGTGTGGTTCGTTGAGTTTACCAAAAGATATCTCTCGTTGACCAACAAGGTCGGCAGTGTTTGCTTGTCATCGAGATGCACGTTCAATCCCTCCAAAGACACCACGTATCTTCCACACTAGGCTTGAGTATGTGGTTTTAGCTTTGATAAGTCCACAGGGTTGCCGTCAAGCAGACTTATGATTTAATTTCTGTTAAGAATGTTGAGTTAATCCAGAACAGGCTGATGATAGGTGCCTGAAAGCAGGGATTTCGACAACGTGGTATTTAGAAAGTGGAGTTGCGGTCTGAGTAGTAGAATGTCTCCTCCTTATTGAGAGGGTTGCTGATGGATATCCAGGAGGAGCAAGGCCTCGTGGTCAGGGTTGCGAAGCTAGAGTGTGGTTTTGGAGCATTTCTAGAAAAATAAATGAGTAGGACACTTAAAACGGTAGTTTGCGAGACAGAGGGTAGCCTCTTTTTTACAGGTAAAGAGACTTTCATTGAATTATTTCTGCTCGAAGGGTTAGAGGACGATATTGTATTTCGAGTGAATGAGAGCTATCTGAGTTGCAAAGAGGTTTCGAAGATTCCACCTAGGCAGGAGCACAAGTGAGGACACCTTCCCACAAACTCTGAACTCAGAAACACAGCACTTCTTGATTTCCCTGTTCGACTTCCATCTCACAACCCATTCTTCCCGCGACTATTTCTCGACCAGCTGCAAGCACGAACTCTCGCCCAGCTCTAAGCCAGCCCAACCACCAGCAGTCAAGGTTCGACGAAGGCCATTGTCTACGCAGTATTCAAACTCATGGCTGGTTTTGTTTTCTAATCTAAACTTATTTTTGAGGATGATCTGAAGTCGATTACTTGGTTAGACCGAGAACCCGAGGTATACTCCGTTGTGGATTTTCAAAGGATCCCCGATCCCGCAATTGACGTCCTTGATGTCCAGGATAGCTTCGATATTAACTTCAGGCAGAGACACGGACAGCATGATCTTCTGATCGTACATTTTGCAGAATTAGAAGTCGGGGATAAAGAGACTTTCCATGCTCTCAGGGCTAAGGATCAAACTTCTATGAAAACCCCCAACATTTCTAAACTGAAGCTTCAACAGGTAGTTCGTCTGGTTGACCAGATTCAGGTTAGGGATTTAGGACTTGCATTGCTGGACTTGTTGATTATTGTTTTTTATTTTTGCTAAGAAACCTGCCAACTCAATCGCGATATTCGGGTGAAGCAGGAATGCATTTATGTCCACCATATTTTCTGAAACTCTCAGGTACTGATCGTTTGAATCCACACTTTTTGCTTTCACCATTAGATTTCGTAGCGTCAGTATTTCCTTGAACTCCAAGCTTTCCTCCAAATTTGACCTAGCTGCCCTCCTATTGAGGATCCTTAGCTCAGCACTCAGACTCACATCAATAACTCCTGCCTGCATCGCCACACCCAAACACTTAATTTCGAATGATGTCCTTATAATGGGTGTGATGGCAATACCATCAGAGCTTTTGTCGAATAGTATCACCCCAACACCTTAGTCTGTTGCAACCGTAATTTCCCGACGTTCGTCGTACTTGCGTTTCACAAAGATCACAGTATTGGGGTCGAAGAAACTCTTTTTGATTTTAGCCTTTTTGAGTCTTAACTGGAAGATGCTCTTGAGGGGGTGCACCATTTCTGGGCATACTACTCCCTCTAGACTTTGGATGAGCAGATCTTCTTTCTTTATTTTTTTGTTGAGAGCCCTTATCGAAAATTATGATCTTCCGAATATAAGATTAGGAAGCTACGCGAACTTGATGTGATCAAGCCAAATCCTCAGATCTTCGCAATTTACTCGGATGTCTTTTTCTGTCAAGTCTTCAGGTCTGTACCCAGGACCCATAAAACCTGTTTCTTCTTAAGTTAGACCCTGTCCCTGATTTTTGTTGTAACTCACGAAAACAACTCCCTCCACCCGCATTTAGTGTATCCCAGCTAAGATTCTGCCTTCTCCATTTCGGAAAATTACCTTGATGCTCTGGAAGGATTTCTTGGAAGCTTTCTTAGTCGGATTAACGAGTTCAACCTCTGAGGTATCAAACTATAGATAGTCGATTAGACTGTTGAGCTGAGTCATATCGATGAACACGCGGTAACCTTCAATACTCACCTGTCCGCTGAGATCTCCTGAATTGCTCTCGAGCTATATTAAAAACTTGGTTTTGGCTACACTATCCCCTTCATTCTTTATTTTCTAAATGACGGCCTAAGTTCCCTCTGAGAAGACTTACCTTTCGTAATAGACCGAGATCTCCTCCCCTTCCACCATGAATTTAGTCAACGATCTCAGCTACGAAACCTCTATCTGCAATCTTTGGGCGTTGATATAGCAAAAGGGTATGAACCTGTATTCGACATACTAGCTTGTAAATACCTTAAGACCAGAGGGAAGGCTTATGCTGTACAGTCGGAGTGCTGGGAGGAGTGAAAAAATTACAGAAAATTAGTATGAACAATTTTAGTGTACTTGGATACGGATTAGGAGGCTCGAACACGTCAGCCAAGCCATCTTTTAGCTTGATGTTTCTATAGTAGATGCGGAGCAGAGTCAAGAAAATGCATTTCTGTAGATTGGCACTGATCTTGTGAGGCAGCTCAACTTTGGTAGTGATTGTTCGATCCAGGTCATCGATAGAGTCGAGAACTGGGTAGTACTCACGGGGTAGATTGTACCTCGAGTATTGAATACGCAGGTGTAGTTTTTATTGGTTGAACCTGATCCTATCAGAGTTGAGGGAGTTCACATGGAATACATCGACTCCCAATAGATCAATTAAGATAGACTCATAACTGATCAAGATGTCTCCAAGTTTTGAAGGAATTGAAGAGAATCTAGGCAAAAACTCTTCCTATAAGTTCCTGGTGACCCTTATTTTATCGATGGTCAGATGTAAGCCTGGATTAGCAGTTGAGTCCTCGAGCAGCAACACTTGACACTGATTAAATGAGATATCTAGAATAGCAGACTTCCTCGTCTTCATGACAGCGTAGATGTACTCGGCCGAGTATTATTGCTTTACTCTGAACTTTGATGTGACTGACCCCATAATTCTGTTCTGAAGGTAATTGTAAACTCTGTTGAACTTCTAGTGTAGATAGTAGATAACGTAGTCATGGAGCTGCATCCTCAGACCCGGTACCGAACTGTTGAGATTGTTGAGGAATCCTCCAGTGACACGGACCTCACCTGACTAGTTGATGTCAGGTATTAGTAGAGTGGAGTAAGTCAGTTCGAATACGCAGCGATCTGAATTCGGTTCCAGAATAGGATGTTCAATGGATGGATCATTATTCTAATAGTGATAAGCCTTCAATTTATCGATTTTAACCCGATAGTTCTCTTGGTAGCCATGGGCATTATAGATAAACTATATTTTGCCACATTTGAAGACTCCGACAAGGTGTTACCCATGCACGCAGATCATGTGCAACCTCTTAATGGTCACCCTCAACTCTAACGATCTCTTTTTTGTCTGGTTACTGTGAGGGACGACAATCGAGCTGTCAGTGCTTGAAGAAGGAGTGCCATTCAGAGAGAAGAAGGCAAGAGTCTTCTGAATCAGCTCCAGTTTAAATCCAATATAGAGCTATTTGAGCTTGAACTCGATTTATCTGAGATTGTCAGTAAACTAGTCGTAGCTTGCCGATATTTCCAAGAAAATGTCAGGTTCTTTGGACATCTTTTTATGCATATTACATCCAAAGCTTCCTCCTACATCCTCCTGGCTGCTGCTCAGGAATAGTCTCAGCGATTAGTGCTTAGGATCCATGATTGAGAACTCCTCGACCTTTACAGTGATTATCTTATTCAGGTGCTGGTGGATATGGAACTTGAACCCTAAGAGGTGGCAGTCGAGAAATTGAGAGTCGTTGTCGACTAAACTGAGTGCGAGTGTGTTGATGTTAAACTACACGACATACTTAGTTTTTTTGCGAGGGACTGCAGCTTCAGATTGAATGATTTACTTTCGACTAGCCAAAGAGGCTGCCTATTCTTTCTTTTGGAACTGGATCATGGAAGACTCCCTACTCTATTGCCGCAACACCTTCTCTAGCTCCCGCCTCCATTTCAGCATCTATGGAGTACTACTGAAGAAAAATTCGATCTTGTTCACAACCTTGGAGTTTAGCACTTGCGGCAGCTCAGCCTTACCCTGGGTAATCAGCGCAATCCTTACTTCCTCGATAGCAATGAATGTGTAATAACCTTCGCTATCTTCGTTCAGGAATAAGTAGAGGTAGTCTCCAGACAACACTACATAGAATGTCATGTTGCTTTGAAATACATGGTACTTAACTGGAAGGACGGCCCGCAAAGTGGATTCTGAGAGAATCTGTTGTTTTTTAGTCTTGACGAAGTTTTTAGGAACGTCCCTCGAGAACTCATCCAGAGTGGTCTGGATGCGAGATAACACGAAATTGTTGAGACTTAACTTGATCTAATTGATTTCCAGTGATAAGAAGAGTGCTGTTTTGGACTATTTAGCTTCGTGCGATAAAAAATGTTTGAGCAGCTTCAGCTTAACGAAGGGCGAAAAAGGTCTTAGAACCTCGAACTACGTCCCCTGCTCGAAAAAAGGTGAGGATTTCAGTTTCTTATAGTGAGGTCCGTTGTACTTCAGCCAGGAATAGAAGTAGTTGATGGAGCTGAAATACTTGAGTTCGAAGTTCCTGAGCGCGATCTCGTATTTCTCGTAGTAGACATCTTCGGCGTTGCCCCTCTTCTTGGTATAGTAGGCGATGTCTTCTTCGAAGGGCGTATTGATCTCTAAGTCGCCCAGGCGTACCACCCAACACTCAGATCTTTTGTCATTCGCCTTACCCAAAGGAATGAGAATCCAGGGGGAGTGGATCTTTGCGGAAATGATATTTCTCTGGAAGCCGTATGCCTTGACAATATTTTAATTATAGGCTTCTCGCTCTGTCTTCAGGTTCTCCTTCCCTTCGGATTTGGCATGTGCAGAGTTATGCGCATGCGAGGCGGGTACGGCTTCCAGGAAATCCCGATAGATCTCCTTAATCGTAGAAGGAATGAACTGCATCTCTACCGCTTGCAACTCCAGCGAAGTCTGTGTAAACACATAAGGTTTATCAATGGGGTTCTTCTCAAACCTGAGAAACAACAGTTTGTCTTTGGCATCAGCCGCCGAGTGCCTACGCAGAACATCCACTTCCGCAGTACCCAATAGTTTCCATGCGCAGTCGTTCATCCATAATTCTATAAAGAAATTGGATCGTCGCATCGAGAGCTAGATATTGAGTTACTCCCAACTGATCCGAAAACCGAGTCCTTTGGGTTTCATAATTTAGAACATCCCCTTTTGTACTTTCACTATTATCTTTAGCCAGACATACGTCACGTCCTCCCGCAAGTCCTGACCTTTAGGCTTCAATTTGGAAGCCACTCCATGCAATCGACTAATGAAATCGGGGGTCTATCTCTGTCTAAACTTAAAAAGAGGTGCTTCCCTGTCATACTCGGCCCGTAGTTGTAGGGCCAGGTTTAACCACTCCTTGACCTTGGGTGCCTAAGTTTCAAGCACCACCTTCTTTAGCTTTGAGTTCTAGAAAATTGACTCAAATGTAATTTTGTTCTTGGTTAGCTCCGTGATAAATTTGGAGCGAATGACTCGTTCGTGAGTAGCCCTAAAGACCCACCTCAGAAACGATCGCACATACTTCCTCACATCGCTCATGTCCTCTTTCCTATTTTTTGTTTCCCTGATCATTCGCATGATTTACTTCCCACTTTTTATCTTATGATTGTGAGTCTCTATATTCTGCACGTAACTTTTCCACTTGGCTTGGTACGACATGAAGAACTGGATCAGATTGGCCAGTTCGCAGTACTGTTGGTAGCTGATCCGACACTCTATCGACTAGAATTTGATGTTGCAGTCAAACTCAGGCTCTTGCAGGCTTTCAGGGGCGAGGTGCTTGTTGAGGCTACAGAAGATATTGATCAGAAACACATAACGGAGGCTCAGAACTTTGTTGTCATTGCGAAGATCTTCGATATCTTCGAAGAGATTATGGGAGAGTGCCAGGTTATACATGCAGTTCGTGATTTCGGGGAACTACAGTTAATGGAGCATTTTGGTCTCTGCGCTATTCCAGTAGACCCCGAGTCTATTGACTTCCAGGACCTGTTTCACATGTTTTTCTCTGGTGTTTTCGCGGTCGAAAAAGTACTTTTTACCCTGCTCATCGCGAGTCTCCACAATGATCTCGTTGACAGTGACCCCGAAAGAGTATTTGTTGGTAGGACATTCGTATCGCAAGTGAATATGCTTAATTCGTATATCCACGTTGTCCATTATCTTCAGAAGATACCTTTCGATTCTTCCCACATCTTCTTTGTCTGCCTTCTGTTGCTGCCTCATTTTACTCGAGAACTCTTTCATGATTTCGCGCACCAGATCCTCTTTGTTCTTCAGGAACGTCTATGCATAAGAGTCTTCTTTGGGGGTTTTGGGTGTGATCAACCCGAAAATGTTGTCGATGGAAATGACGAGGGTAGGCCTTTCCTGGCGCCAGGGGAAGGACAGGGATAGTTTCTCGACAAAGCTGTATTGGAGCTGGATGGGGAGGTTGAATTAATTGAAGAACTTGGGCTGGAGACCGATATTCTCGATGACGAGGCGACCGTCTAGAATCCCGACATGAATATTCTACTTGGAGATGCCATAGAAGATCCTGTCGAAGTACTTGGCTAGTATTCTTTCCAAGATGCCTTCAATCATATTTCTTAGGCTGCCGATTGCTATTTGATTATAATCCGATCCCATAATATTGATAGATCCATCTGTAGTGTACACGCTACTTCTGAGTCCACGTCTGATCACAAATGCATGGTTTATAGTGTTCGTGGCATGAGGGAATAGTACAGCAGTTTGTGGTCCTGGCAAGGAGTGGTACAGCCTGTGGCTTTTGCCTGCGAGGACAATATTTGATGATCGAGAGGGTAGTCGAGTGTTGATAACCCGCACCTTTCATGGACTGTGAATACGATTGATTGTGGTAGACTAGGATTTATGGGGGAATCGGCCATTGTAAAACAGAACACCTCTTTACAGAGATTGAATGTAATATTTTGATAAATCCCACCAAGATAACTGTGGCACATTTAAAATATTAAGGGAGGAACCTTTTAAATAGTGCTTTGCTTGGATCCGAGGGTGTTGGTTTACAGTCAAACCTTACACAATAAAGTGAATCCACTCTGTAGCCCATCGAATTCCAAGAACGCGTGAATGCCTTAAACTGATTCCCGAGGCATCTCACATCGTCGGAAGTCAACATCCAGCTCAATGAATATCAGTTGGATGGAAGCCCCTCGTCCCAGAACAGGATGGCTTACTTAGTCTAATTGTTTTAAATCACCTTAATGGTTTAGACATAATGAGAGTAATTAGATTTTTATATTTTCTGAATAAGGACATGTTGTTTCTGAAAGGACAACAAATGAAGAGTCCAGGCATTGCTCAGCTGGTTACGTGAGGGCGCATAACCATTGCAGGATGGTATGGCTGAAGGTGGAAGTCGGAGTGCCGATGGGCAGAATAAAAGTAGGTAAGGGCGAGTGGGGAGGAAGAAGGAGAAGTGGGACGTGAAGGGTGCCAGTTTGGAAGAGTGATAGATTGGATGGGCGTGAGTCCGAAAAGAGTAGTGGTGGGGGAGTGAGTTTATTTAGTGATGTTGGGTGTGGGATATTTAGTGGATATTGCTGGTTCAACAACTCGGACGTGATTCAAAAAACAAACTACTTTATATCGTCTATAGCCATATGCCGTAAAGGATTATTCGTATTATAATATAATACAACTTTTCTCAAAATTATCAGCAATCTCCTGCCTTTTTGGTCCCTTTTATACATAACTCACCCTCTTTTTAAACTCACTACCTTTTACTTGCCAGCCTTCATCATCCCATCCCACTCTTCCAAACAGCTCTCCCACCTCTCAAACTCCACCAGCCTCTGTCTCTCCGTGTCCCCTACAAACCTACCAACTCTCCGTTCAATACGCATCTCTCACGCAGTTCAGCGCTTAAAAGACACTGCGAGGCATAGAAGGATGCAGCATGGCTGGATAGGATTAGATTTTTTCAATGTCAAAAATGAGGAAAACAAATAAATTGTGGACAATAGAGTTACAGAATAGAATCAAAGCGAGACTGTGAGAATCGGGTCGTTTTTTGTGCGTTCTCGGAATGAACACACTTTGCTGACGCCGAACATCAGATTACCCCCGGTCGAACTGCGAATCTCGATTTTTTGGACGCCTGCCCTGTAGCGTGCAGTCGGAGTCCTCGAGTTCCAGGTGCTAGAAGAGTTATTGAGCTCATCATCTGTTGAGGCTTTGTGTTGGGGCTTGGAATTGGAAGTCTTAAACTTCTTACGGTACAAGAACAGAATGGTTTTTGCAGTGGAGTAGTTGAGTCCGAGAGATGAGGATGCCTGTAAGGAGTGGAAGATGCATAAATGTTGTATGGAGAGAGGTAAGGATGGAAATTGGGGAGTGATGAGTGTGGTTTATGTCCAAGTAAGAAAAGAATGTACCTCTTTGACGGAAATCTGATCAACAAAGATTTTGTTAAGGAGCTCTTTCTTGAGGGGGGCAGGGACACGAGTGTACTTCTTGACTGGAGCATCTTGGGGCAGGAGATTCTACATGCAGTGGGTGCGCAGAAGTGTGGGTGTTTATGATGCGATTTATTGATTATCAACCTAGGATTGTGTGGACGGTGCTATTAAAGTCATCTCAATCGGGGCATTCACAAAAAACACTGAAGAGTTTCAAAACAACATTCCTCCACAATTATCAGAAACTTCAATATGCATTTATAATTACTTCTCCCCCTCCCCTCCCATATTTCCCACACCATCACCCAGCCCTCTCCCCAGAAACTCCCATCCTCTTCCCTTCCCTCATTTTCGCTGCCCTCCTTTCCACCCAAAACACTTTCGGCTCTTCCGCCACCACCTTGCAATTCTTCAAAACTAAAATTTAAGTTAACAACCTTATAGCCTGCCTGGTTCTAATTCCGTGAGTAACTGTCTACTCACTCTGTTTTTGGCGAGGGAAGGTGTACACGATGTGTGTGTATGATAATTGATCGAATGTAGGAGTGCGGGCGGAGTGGTGCTTGGTGGGGGATGGGTTGTGGCCGAGGGTGTAAGATTACTTTGAGTAAAAACTGATATGCCTTTTAATCCGACTTGTTTGCGATGGAGTTAGCCAGCAGAAATCCGACTACTGAGAACAGTATTTTGAATGTTGCTAGTAGCATGTTTATATGAGGAATAAACTATTTCTCCGTCCAGGAATACAGGAATGCAATAAAAGTATCATCTGGGTAGCTTGTGCATCCTCGAATAAACAGACTTATAAGCCAAAGGGCATTCTTACAATAAATAGCCAGGCTAACAGCCATTCCTGATATATTTCTATGCATCCCCAGTGTTGCGCCATTTTTAAATCATGTTTAGTCTTCGCCCCAATACCTATAATCTTTGATCACTACCCCTATCCCACTACCCATGCGCAGACTAGTCGACATTGCACAGATTCCCGAAGTCACAGAGTGTGCCGACCTCGAGGGAGACTTTAACCAGACCCGAACTAAGCTGTCCAAGCACAACAAGAGCCTCCAGAACTTCTGCACTCTCTCCAAAGAATTCAAGTCCAAAGTGGACAAGTTTACTGCAGAACTGGAGGATCTGCTCCGCTTCAAAAAAAACAAAGCTACCAAACGATCTCCTATTGACTTCTACACAATTGTTCTGGAGCGTGTAATCGGCAAACTGGCTGAAGAAATGAAGGGCATAGCGGTTGTCAGTGACTCCAATGCTAATCAGGGCAAATAACTTACTAAGAAAATGACCAAACTGCTGGAAGATCAGAAAAAGACGTACACCGAGAAATCCAGCTACCATTAGAAGATGTTCAATGAGTATATGGGAGAAGTCTACCCGGACACCAATGGCCTGCTCTTCAAGCTCCATCTCATGAAGGATGAGAAAGTAGTTAAGAAATAAAATCCCCAGAGAGAACAGACCATAGTCAACGAATCTCAGGCTTACACCTCGATCCTGACCTAGTATATCAGCAACCACAACTCGGCTCTAGAAGAATGTGCTGAGTACGTGCAGCAGAATGTCGCAGCCTACAAGGAAAGCCTATTAAAGATTTCAGAGAACATAGCTTCTTCAGAAATAGGGAACCTTGAAATCGACGAAGCCTCACTGTAGGAGTTCACGAACGACCTTTAGAAGAAATAGGAAAAATCGAAAGAGTCTAAGTCCCGGTCGAAGTCTAGAGGAGCGCGCAACAACAACGCAGTGGCTCAAGAGTGAAGTTGGTTGTCTCCATTGATTCACTTTAGCGAAATACTAAACTCAATTTTGGCATACTTTTCTAACATCTATCCTATCGTCTGTCAAATGCGGATGCTCAGATAAGCTCCCAGGGAATTCATCTTCTGCCTGAGTCTGTCGGTTTCCGAATTTTTCTCACCCACCTTCTTGACGAAAGGAGTGGCGTTTGTATCATCCATGATGAGCTCCTTGAGAGAAGTCTGCTCGAGGGTCATCAACTTGTTGAGTAGCAGGATCTCGTTGCTGCCTACACAGATAGGTTAGAACAGGGGAGTTACTTAGATTCAGGTAATTTAGATGGGACAGTTTATCAATAATCTCCTAGCCAGTTTTGTCGGTGATCAGATTTCTTTCTACATAGCAATGGCACGCAGCCGTAAATGACAGAAAAGGTGGGTTACTGAGATCGAGTCTCTTGAGTTGCCTAAGCTTGGTTGCGATCTCACACCCGCCTGTATCAGTTATGTAGCAGTAGCAAGCCTGCAACTACTCCAACTGCTGGCAGCTGTTCCCAATCAAGATGGCTCCTTGGTCTCTGATTCTATTAAAACCGATATAGAGTTTCTGTAGATTTTGTAGCCTTTCCAAGGGAGCCAGACAAAACTCAGTGAGATTATTGCTCCGTAGATTCAATATTTGCAGCTAAGGATTCACTTTGAGGTTTAGGAATGTCTCAGCATCAATCCCACAGTCATTTAGCTGCAGCTATTTTAGGCTCGAAAGAGGCTAAAGATATTTAAGGTAATCTCCTGTTCCCAGCTTGTTTAGTCCCATTTTTAGGGATTCGAGTTTTTTGAACTGCACAGAAATGAGTGCCAGCAACTGGCCTTGAATGCCTGTACACTAGACATTCAGATGCGTCAAATTGCTCAGATCCTTGAAGATAGAGACGCCAGTCTATTTAATCAAATTGTGACCTGAAACTTTACAATGCCTGTGAAATTACTTATGTTGAGCTTGGTGATTTGATGCAGCTTTGATATTGCCAGCATGTCTGCCGGAACTAGTCTGTTGCTGGAGAGGTTCAGTTCGGTTACACCTTTAATCAAAGACATGATTTGAGGGAGTCGACCGGTGAGACTTTTGTGGCCTTAGAAATGAATAGAGCGTGATTTTACTGAGATCGAAAGAGTCAGTTTGCTGCTGATGCCTCTGGAGCATGTCAATTTCCTCCTCCACGAAGGGGGTGTGTCTTTTGAGGACCAGCTACTTCTTCTTGCTTTCCTGCATGGAGCTTCTGATACTAAAGCAAATAGTTCCTTAATAGGTTATACCCGAAACACGGACAACAAATAGGATAACATAAGTAAAAGGGTCTCTTCAGAATACCCCGGTTACTGCTCCTAATTTTTCTGATATTTTGGCATGGTCATTTAAAGGCGTATAATTTCGACCGTGATTGCGGTTGCCCAGGAGTGTAGACCTGCAAAGAGTTTAGGGCTTATGAGTACTGCCGATATGACTGGGTTAAAGAAGCTCAGCATCGTAACGATATAATCTATTATGTGAAATTTACAGCCTCATCCAATTGATTTACTCGGAGGATGTCCTCAGACCTCGACCCCGTCCACAAATCAGACATTTTCGGCTCGATCTACTATGCCATAAGTAATTTATTCGCCGTAATTCCCAGAGCCCCTCAAAGTATTGCTTTAGGAAAGATCCAAAATTCTGGCCTTACTGCAGCTGCAGCCGACTAGGGGGTAGTTTAGTGAGATCCTGGACTCGATGCTGCTGCTGTTCAAAGAACCGCCGCTCGCCTTTGATGCCCACAACTTTTTGGTGGTCAAGCAGAGTTCTTTTTTCTATGTATTTTTCTCTGCGGACAACAAGTATTTGCCTTTATGCAAACTGTGCAACTATTCTGTCTACGTCTCCATCAACTCGACTACTGGCAAAATCGTATGTAGCAACCCCAAATGCACCCGGGCTGTCCTGGAGGAGTTCTAGGTGCGAGACAAGCAGAGCGCCTAGCTGAGAATAAACCATAAATCCGCGAGGAAAGTGGAAAGCACTGGCACGAGCGTGAAAAGGGATGAGCGGCACCGGTCAGTGACGAAACATGTACCTATGGGGAGCCAAGAGCAGGCAAGCAAACAGGAAATACTACGGGCCATCTAGAGAATCTTGAAGTGATGGTTTCGTTTAACCCATGGTTTTGGCTCCGTAAATTTAAACTATTTTGAGTCTTCAAATTAAAAATATTGACTCTAAATATACAGTAGACCTCCTATCCTCCATTCAGGCTAGACCCTCAGACTTCGCATTGTTTGCGTAATGGTGCAGCAACGACTCCCTGCCTAATCATCTTTTTATCTGGTCGTTGCTTTCCTTTGGCACAACGTTACTTGCATTTCTTTATCCCTAGCCCTATCAGTCCGAGTCCCGACATCCAATACGCGTACTTCAGAAAGCACTCCCATTTCCAGCATCTCTTCCCGAAACATATTCCAGCCAATATCAGCGACAGAGGGGGTATTATGAATATGTACGCAAACACTAGCAGATGGTTCAAACAGAAGTACATAGCAAAGCAAGGCAAGTTGTACAGTGACACACACTTGTAGTCGCAGAACTCGGGGCGGGATTCGTACATGGTCAGAAAATCATAGACGTCTTCGTCCATCTGTGCCCGAACTTGGCAAACGAGAGAAGCTAGTAACAAGTAGGAGAGGCGTGGAAGGTGGTTCATCAGTAAAGTATGAGAAAAGGACTATAAAGACTGAGAACTAGGAGGAGAACAGCTATAAGAGTGCTAAAGGCTAGCGTGGGGTAGCAAAGAAGTAGTCCAATGATGGATTCAATATTTATCCCAGCATATTCGCTACCGAGTCCGTACCTTTTGATTTTCAAAAATATAGAATCCTGTCTTGGTCCTCATCATAAGAAATCAAACTGTGTCAGGTCAGGATTCCTTCTGCGAATCGAATGGATCAGTCTCAGGAACGGGTTATGCCGAGACCCCAGATCCCAGTGAATACTCCGACCCAGCAACGGCCCATTGCCTTCATCGAGTTGCGCCCCTCCCGATCCTGTGTTGCTATTCCGTCTGTTGTTATACTCCGAAAGGCCAGCCATGTAGTCAGTCTGGCCGGATCGATGGGAAATAGTAGTGTCGACGCATAACTGGTAGAGTTCGTTCATGAATTCCCTGAGAGCAGGTTACTGTGAGTAATATTCCTGTCTGGAGAACTGTTCTCGTAGATTGAGGAGGAAGCCTTGACATTTGTGTTCGAAGAGACTACGCACCACTTTGACGAGGACCTCGGTGACGGAGCCTTTGATTTCGAGGGATCGGGCTTTGCGAATTAGACGGAACATTAGTCTTCGGTAGTATCTCTTGTCGACCCGATCAGAACTCGTCACCATGCCCGTGTACCCCATTCGAGTATGAAGACGTCTTATCGAATATAATGAAGATTATAAAATTATATCGGAACTGCCATATCTATTCGGACGAGCGGCACCAAGATCTGAGTCAGCCCCGGCGAATTCACTAATTCGGCCGTCGGGATGCAGAAGACTTCAGCTTGTAGCTCAACAAATAAAGCACAACATCTCTTTCTGCTGAGGAGCTTTAATCCCACCACGATAAACTGTTCATCTTTTAGAAATCTCCCAGCTTCTTAGATTCGAAACCAAATAATAACTAATAAATCATGGACAAGAGACCCTGCCATTCTGTTCAGGGCAGGAATCACTACCACAAATTTGTCTGCTTTGACAAAGAGAAGTGTGGCCGTTAGAATGCTTTCGCCTGCCAATAGTGTATACAGAAGCTCCACAGCCAGCACAGCTTCGAAGTCATGGATGAGTCCAGCTAGTTCTTCAAAAGAGTCAACCTGGTGCTCGACTACTACGGCTCCCTGGGCAAACTGGAGAGTGCTCTGGAGAGGGCCATGGTATAGTTCAAAAGAACTCTAATGATCGTCAAAAGAAATGCGCTGTTGGATAAGGGGAGGTTCACGAACATATCTGCGAGTCAGATTTTTGAGATCTTCGATGTCTTCAAGGACAAAGAGTTCGATCGAGCAGTATCTCCCAAGTAGGTCTGGAGTTTTCGCAACTTTGTGCTTTCCATAAACCCCGACCAGCTTTCGAAGTGCACTCTCAACCTAAAGAAGGCTGTCCTTGCCGCAGAAAACCCCACGTATCTCGAAAACCTCACCAGCAACGTAATCCAACCTCCATCTCATCACCTCATATTTAAGTTCAGATCATTAAAGATGCAGAGTTCGCCCCACTAAATAAGTCTGAAAGAACCCTCCCGGAGGGGGACACTTCGAAAGATCGACTCCTGGCCAAGTAGAACGCACAGTACAAGAAGGCCATCGAAGATATGAAAAAAGAAATATCGCTTTTGACGACACAAGGAGTTCGACCATTAGTCGATAATGCAGCACCTAGTCCTTTTTCGAAGGAAAAAAGCAAACTCAAAAGAGTCGTGGGCGATTAATTCAGTGAGGACGAGATGCGACTATCGGACCGGATGAATTCACTGAACCTAATGGTGAAGTCTAAACATAGTCTACCGAAGGATGCAGGAAGAAATAATAGCTATTAAGGCAAGGCCAACAACGTGCCATCTCTGCCTATGACCAAGTCCAAAAGTTCCCTCAAAGACTCTACTTCTGTGAGAACAAATGAGGAATCCTTAGAGATACGGAAACAGGCAACGCTCCCAACAAAAAATAAAAAGGGCGAAAACATTAGATTCAAGAATTCAGAAGTGACCGATGTCACATTTTCTTTGAAGGATTCAGAAAGTCACGCACACATGAAACAGTCCAGCAACTCGAAAAAGAAAAATGAACGGACAAGCATGAGAAGCTAGGAGA
This sequence comes from Lepidurus packardi, assembly GCA_023053545.1. Lineage (NCBI taxonomy): Eukaryota > Metazoa > Arthropoda > Branchiopoda > Notostraca > Triopsidae > Lepidurus > Lepidurus packardi. The sequence continues at coordinate 45,489 of JAKZAN010000160.1, forward strand.
TACATTCAAGCACGGTAACAGGAGCTTCAGGACTGGAGCGTACCTTCAGGTAAGGAGATGAGAAATAGAGAAGCAAACTATTAAAAGAGTTGATAGACTTGAAGGGCAATTTCAGTGAGTTATTCCTGACGGGGAACAGCCAGAATAAATGGGAAGCCTTGAAGACGATATAGTTCCACATGACTAGCAAGATTCTGAGACTCAGTAATTCCTACTTCTTTTAGAGTCATATAGATCATAACAAACTCACGGATCTCGCCCCGATCGTACCTCTCAATTTCAGGAACTTGAAATATCTCCACCTAAGTAAAAACCAGACTCATTCTTCTCAGATAACAACGAAATATCAGATCTCACTCCTTTGGCGTAGTTCGACTTCAAGTCCTTGCAAGTCGTTTCCTTCGATCACAACCACATTCAGAATCTCATGCCCTTAAAATAAGTCGACTTCAGGAATCTCCAAGTTCTATCATTCAGTAAATAGCTTTCCCACATAATCACACGAAATCTCTTATAGACTTCAACTTGATCGACTCTTTGGAAGCCTTACCGTTGATTTCATTCAAATCGCTCCAGGGCCTGGCCTTAGCGGATAACCAGATAACAGACCCTCTGGTACTGAAGAACTTGGACATGAAGAGTCTGTTCTGGATAGACTTAAGTAAATAGTGGTTTATGAGGGTGGTATAGAGAATAACAACTTATAGAGGGAAGACATCGAGTGGCTGAAGAAACTGCACGTCAAAAACCGGAGCGGATCGAAGATTTGTGTATACGCATGATTATCATTGAAAGCAGGAATATGTAGAACTCCAGCCCAGCCACTGACAAATTGATGCATTCTTGGAAACAATTTAAACTGAGAGCTTCGATTCGTATAGAAAACTAGCAATAGTTATTTTTGCTACTCCCCCTATTATTATGCACAACGAACTCATAGTTACCCTCGACAATGACGACGAACACTTCGACTCAGACTTCTTCAACTCCGAAGTCGAGGTAAACACACCAGCTTACTCAATCTCCGCTCCCCTCAGAAACACCGCAATTCTCGCAACTCAAGTCGTTCTAAACAACGTCCCGAATCGAAGCCCCGACGTCCCGAGAGCTCCAAGCCTACTCCTACCTTTCTGATGACAATGAGTCCGCTGGAGAAACTGTATCGCTTCTTCAGGTTCCATTTCGTGAAGGTTCGCGACATATGGAATACCAATAGCGTTGACGTAAGTTTCGAAGAGTTCACGGAAATGATTAGCAAAGTGGGCTATGAACTCTCAGGTAATTAGAAAGAATAGCTGAGTCGGCTAATCTGCGATGAGGAGCAACGAGTACATCTTATGAGACTGACGAGGCTCGACATCTGGAAGAAATCAGAAATAGAAATTCTGAACCTTATTACACACAAAACATGTGTATTGGTCAAAAGTAAGAAGCAGGAAGTCTCCAAGAAAGCCCAGAGACAATCTGATGACTCACAGAAACCGGCCGTAATCCTGAACTAATCAGCAAGGACCGACACAAAGGCAGGTTACACTCGTCCTTTCTCATCGATCCAGCGAACTAGCTCAGAATCCCAAATGCATAAAGGTCTGGAGAAGAGTCAAGGATTGAAGACCCACCACCCATTCGTATATAGTAGAACCCAGCAGAACAAAGATCTCAACGAGAAAATCCATCGTAACAACAGCTAATAGAAATTCTAAATGCTAGTGCGAATCGGCGAGGCAAACAGCATGTTGAAGCGTATGAAGATTGAAAAGAGGTTCGAGATCAGGCAGGATGGGTCTCATCTCGGAATCGAGGAAATTGACGAATAGGCAGAGCAGCGCATGGAAATGAGCCAGAGCGACTTCAATAGAAGGTATAAGCAGATCCACAGAGCTCAGAAGGAGAACAGCAGTGAACATCGGTGGCTGGTCGGCAGAGACTCGAATTTCACGTCGGCCAAAACCAACTTTAAAGGGACGCTGTTGATGGTGCTGGAGGAGAAAGATGAGGTGACCAAGGAGAAGCTGAATGAGCGAATCAAGCAGAGGGACAAAGAGCTTAAGACTATCCTGTTGGAGACTGCGCGTCTGAAACTAATATTGAAGGACCAGCTGGATGTCCTCGAAAAGAACCAAATCAACTCTAAGCGATAATGAGAAAGTCAAAATACAGTCAAGGGAATTGCAAAAATGATCATTGGAAGGTATATCTAGCAGCAACCACAAGGTTATATAATTTCTAAAAGAAAGGCAGTAACTGGAGTTCAGAAACACTCCCCCATCCAGACATCTTGTTCTTCCATGATTCGACCCTCAAGCTTCCCGTTCTTCTTGTTGCTCGTCTTCTACAGCTCCATTACGTTTTTCTCAGTCTTGTTCGAAACACCACTCTTCTTGCTGACTCCCGACTTCGACTGAGGATTCTACTCTTGTGTTCCTACTTTCTTTGTGACTTTTTATCGGGTCTTGATCCCCAAGGTGGCTCCTTCTTTCCTTACCGTACTCTGATGTTGTTGGCGTGGACTTTATGTGGATGCCATGGGTTTTACGAGTTGTGCTGTCTCGATTTTGGGAGCCTCATCTTTGAGAGACTTGAATTCCTTAAAAAAGTATAGCAGCATGTTTGTTTTGAGTTCCCCATCGACACGATTGCCTTTGAAGGTGTGCAGGTTAGTGAGAGTATAGTGCAACTTGAGGTCGACACTCAATGTGCGTGCTTCCGGGACATCTTATAGCACTAAATCCAGTATTTCTACAAGTTTATTTTCGACGAACTGCACGTAGTCACCGGCTCGAGGCAGACGAATCTTTTCTCTTTCTATCTGGAATTTAATAACATCGTATCGATTTGAAGCTAGACTCGGCGGGGGACTCAGCTGAGAGGAAAGGATGGCGCTGGCTGGCATCGGAAAACATGTCTCTTCAAACGCTGGTGCATCGGTATTCACTTAAACCGAGTGTTTCTCCTTCTTTTATCTAATCTCAAACTTCTCTGGGGGCTGGACTGGGACGTCGATGCTGATGGAGCCGTACCTATTGATTATACTTTCGAAGAGCTGTTGAGACTAGCTTTGAATAGACTGGACATAGGTCTATGCACTCAAGTCCTTGATGTCCAGGATGTGATTTGATTCCTGTGTTTTTCTCAGGTGTCGGTTACTGGCTCCAAGTTCATATTTTATTTCGTTGCAGATCTTCCTGGTGAAGTCGTTCTAAAACCTGAACCCGTAGATGCTCGGCTCCTCGACGAACTGACTCATTCTGGGCTCCACCAACCCTATTTTTGATTTGTATCTTACGTTTTATTTTAATCTCATGCTTGTTATTGACTCGATAGCTGAGCTTTAACCAACGCTTCGGTAACCTGCCAAAGCCTTCTCAACTTAGGCAATAGGCTGGCCCCTTCCAGCTGGCGAGTAGGTCGCTTCTTAGTAGCGGAGACTTCTGAAGGCAGAGGTGAAATTATTTTAATATGTAGAGGAGGTGCGGAGAATAGGCTGGGGAGTGGTATGAAGGAGGGAAGCAGCAGTGGGAGGGGAGTTTTGTGGGTGTTTGGTATGTGAGGAATAGGGAGTCTGGTAGGTCATGGTGGATAAAGACTCGATAGAGGATGAAGTCGAGTGAGGAGAATAAAAACTAATAATTGTATTGATGGCTGAGGGCAATAAAACTTGAGAAGCTATGTAGCTGTCGAGCAGATTCCCGACATTGGCACACGATATACGAGTTGCCTGGAATGACAAACATGCAGAATTCTCTGGATATATAATGGATTTTTAAAATTGCATCTTTAAATACTTGTCGCTCAAACAACACCCATGGAACAAACTCCCCCAGAACTCAAATCTCCCCCTTACCAAAAATACACTTCCTTCAGAGGTAAATCACCTCAAACATCTCAACTTCCTCCCGTAGAACCACCCAAGGCCGGAGCACACTATCTCGTTAAAAGAAACCTCAAGGGCCTCATCGAAATCGTAACCCTCATCTACTCATCATTTTCCCCAGGCCCTCAAAGATATCCAGGAATTCACGAACAATAGCTTGACCAAGCAGAAAGCCCTCCAGCAGCTCAAATACATTGTGCTATTGGCAGGGCCCAACATTAAGCAACATCTCGAAATGCTTTACAAAGCATTGGCCCGCATATACGGTTCTGAGGTGGAGCTGAGCTCGGCTACAGTACTCGAAATCGCAGAACTGACAGGTTATGTAGTTGAGGGAGAGGTGAGCTTGCCTCTGCTGGTGCACATGCTACAAAGCGAGGAGTTTAGGCAGAACAATAAGCTGAGCATGAATCTCCTGGTATTTTTGACATCTGAAGACTAAATGCTAATTTCGATTAATTCTAGACGATCCTCTCTCGCGTTATTGGTCAGGAGAAGGGCATCGAGCACTCCAGAGCTGAGATTGTCACCCTGATTCGCACCTACAATCAGCTGTTCAAAGATAACGATGAAGGGCTGCTCGCCTTACTGTAGGTTGCCAAGTCGCTGCTCAGAGTGGTCGACTTTATAACCAACTCCGTCGAAACTACCACTCTCTTCGATCTGATTCTGGACGTCCAGTCTACCAAATCGATAAAATAGTAACAGCGGAAGCATGCACAGTAAGTGCTCGGCGTCCTGGCCTGCAAATGCCAGTACACATCAATTCCTGAACTACACGCCCATGAAGTTGGCCCCTTGCTGAAAAACTACATTTCATCCAAAAGCTACCAGAAATGGGATAAGGTCAGCAAGTAAAGATTTAAGTTCGACGTGATTGTCCGAAACTGCTACGACTCTCTGCCTGTGTTCATGGGCGAGGTCCTAGAAATCATGCAGCACTGTATGTCCCTCCACAAGGATATTGAACTCCGAATGGACATGCTTGTCCTTATGGAGTACATCCTCTCCATCGCTCAACTCAAATAGACCACTAAGCCTAACTCCCAGCAGATCATAAAGAACATTCTTGTGCCTGCTATACAGTGGAAGGTGGGAATGGCCCAGAGTAAAATCCGCCAGGCTGGAGTCATCAATATCATTAACCTCATTAACTCAGGAATCGCTCCTTCTGATGCCATCCTTGGCTCATTCAATGACCTACTGGCTCCTCTGAAGAGCTGTCTAACTGACGACAGGGCTCCTTAGCTTCGCTTGGCCAGTATCAGACTTCTCTAAAGCATACTCCTCGCTATACAGTAACTCAATATTCCTCAAATAAATTGTCTTCCTTCAATCTTAGAAATATAATCCCCGAAGAATAGCTCCGACAACTTTACCCTTCTCTTCTGGAGAGGCTGGACGATCCCCAAGACCCTATCAGGATCAAGACAACGGTCGTCATCAGTTTGTTCTTTGGCTGTGAGAAGCTCAAGAATGTTCCCACAATCTTCTAGTACACATTGAAGGAGGTGTTTTTCCATTTCGACGACCAGAATAGCCAAGTGCGAGAAGCAGTGTTGCTAACTCTGAAGAATGCTGCGAGGTATGACACCAAAAAGGTGCACGATCATGCCAAGAGCAGCTCGAAACAGATGAAAAACAGATCGGAGTGCAAATAGCTACTCGAGTACTGTGAGTAGATCCTGATGGAGTCATGAGCTTTATAGAATTTATGGAAGAGACGTGGGTAAATCAGCTGGATGACTAGATGTGGATTATTAAACATACTTATTTCATGTGCGAAGATAAGACGAAAGCATAATTCCATTATTAACAAGTCCGTAGATACATTAGGGCAGGGTCACAGAAGCTTGAAGGTTGCACTGGCTGGCGCGGGCACTATTTTCCCGCTGCCCTGCTTCAGGCTCTTTCCCACCCGCCTGAATTTGAACTCCTTGCTCATCTGCTGCTTATCCACGCTTAGCCGGTTTATCACATCCAGTCTTGCTTCTCCATTCGTGAATATGCGAGTGTACACTTCCTCCTTGTTCTCCAGCTCCAGCCGGTTCCATTTCAGCTCCTGAGCCAGCATTTCGAACTCCGATTGCTTTTGGGTCAGCTGGTCCTGCAGCTCCCTTATTGTTTTGATATCCTATTGGCGCGAGGGTCTTTCTGTAAAGCATTGGCTCATCTGGTTCACCCTGTTGTGGAACAACTGCTTTTGCTCCTCATGGCGCTCCTCAAGCTATTTCAACGAACTGTTCAACTGGTTTGTCTTCTCGAGCTGTTTTTCTAGGATAACTGCGATTTGTTGTCTAGTTTCCTCCCTGATGCGGCGCACCTCGTTAGCACAGGATTCTTCAGTGGCCTTGAGTTTGGACTCGTTCTCAGCCTACAGATCAACGATATTTGTCTTGAGCGTAGCTACTTCTAGCTCGAGACACTTCTTGTCGTTCTTGAGATCAGTTATTGTGACTTCAAGTTTAGCCTGTGTCCTTCTGAGCTGGTAGATTTCGTCGTATAGAGTCTGTTTGGTCTTGGTCAGTTCTTCTTTGGTCTTCTCGTGCATCTGTTCTTCGGCCCTCTTCTAGCTGGTTACTCCGAGTATCATATTCTCGTACTCTTTCTCTTTCTTCTGCGAGATGGCAGCATGTGTTTGTTTGAGTTCCTTGACTACTGCGGCATGGGTCTGTTCCAACCTCGACATGGTGTCCTGATGCTTGTCCTCAGTTTTTTTTATTGTTTCTGCCGATCGCTGTTCGATTCTGTGAATAGAAGTAGTTTTTTATTCCTCAAGCTTAGTGCGCAACTCGGCTGATTCCAGCCTCAGCCGTTGCTCGAACATCGTCTTGTCCTCCATCAATTGAGCTCTGAGAGTGTCCACATTGTTTTTGTATTCTTGGTCTCGTAGTCCGAATCGCGTGATCCAACTTGTATTTTCCTACTCGATCTGCTTTCTGAGCAGACTCACTTTGTGCTCATACTATTTAATGACTTTGACCCGATCGATCTCCGCGAGAGTCTTGAATGTAGCTGAATCCTCGGTGAGCTTCTTGATTTCGAACTGATGGTCGGAGAGTGCCACCTTCAGGTGGTCGATGGAGCTTTTGCACTTCTGGCAATGGGGATCGGAGCTGGATGGGTGGAGTTTGAGTTTAGAGGGGGATTCTTGGTTTTTGGGGGGGACTTTGCGGGAAGGAGAAAGGCTGTGGTAGTTTTCCTTATTCATGAGGTGGGGGACAGACAATAATAGCAGGTTATAACGATTAACTGTAAGATTATATAATGATAAAGTCTTGGTTGGAACTGTCCATCATATGATAAAATCAGTAGTTTGCGCCAACAACTTTCTCCTCTCGGCTGTCATCTAAATCATCAAATCACCATAGCCACCAATCAGCTTTATCAATTCATTTATTCGCTCTCTATCAGTTGGAAAGAGCTCCCTTCACAAAGCTCCTGATCATATCCAGTGCATTCTTCCCTTGGTCCATTGGCACCAAATGCCCAGCGTTGTTCACAATCCTGAACTCTAGATTGCCTGCACTCTTAACTGACCCTGCCATCTTCCCGTCCACCTTCCAGCTCTTGAACAGGGTCTTTCGGAAATCCTCCGTGTTCTTGTAGATAATCCTCTCCACCCATTTCATAGTACCAGGATTCTCAACGATAATATCGTTCTGCCCGTTGTAGATCAGCACTTTAATACCGAAGTGTAGGCAAGCCTCCACCCTATCAACATAAGGCTTCATGAAGTCTTCATAAAGGCCGTCGTACACCATTTCGGACTGGCTCCCAAAGTTGATGTTGGGGTCCAAGCCATAGAGCTTCTTGACGTCGGGATCGCTCAAGTACTGGCCAATAATTTCATCTACACTCAGAATGATTCGCGGACAGGTCGATAAGGTGAATATAATTACCGGGATAGTCTTGATATTTGGTAAGGTCGTAAACGTTGATGCCTCCAGCCATGTCAACGATAGAGTCGAGGACGTTGTCGAAGGTATCGTGGAGGTCACTCCACTGTTTACCACGCGATTGGAAACTGGCATTGATGATTAGTTGCTCCATCTTGGCTCGTTCTTGGAAATCGATTAGGCCCAAGTTATACGCGAATCCCGCAACTTCGGAAAGAATAAACATGGGGTGAGTGAATCCATCACCGATTCCGATGCCCTTGAGGCCAGTCAGGAAGCCAGTCCCAGCATTCTTCTATCTCAGTATTTTGGCGGCAATTGCAGGCACATACTTCCCAGCGTAACTCTCACCAATAATGAAAAGATCTGCGGTAGGCTTAATGCCGAGTTGATTGAAGCAACCTGCTCCATTGTACAAAGAGTGCAGGGCATCGTAAAAGTCATTTGCCACATCGTCCATCGAGTGCACGAAAGGATCATTTACACTAGTGTCAGCATAGGACAAGCCGGTGCCTACAGGTTGGTCGATGAACATCACGTTATAATCCTTGACCCATGAGTTGTTATTAGGGACGATTTTGTAGGCGGCTTGGCTATCTGTCTCGAGCCAGAATGGGCCTAACTCCATGAAGTTACCAAGCTGGCTGGAAGAGCCGGGTCCTCCGTTCAACCAGATAATAGTGGGGATACTGGCCAGTTGAGCTTGGCTAGCACCTTGCTTTCCATAGAAAATGAAAGCCAAAGCTGACGATCCTTTGCTGGCAATGTTGAGATAGCCGCTGCGGACGACTCCATTATAGTTGTAGGGGGAGACGGCGAGGTTGACGGTATTGCATGTTGTTGAGAGTGTGGGGGTGGCATTGGAGACGGGATGAGGCGTCTGGTAGTTGACGAGTGTCTTGTTTTTCCTAAAGAAGGAGGAGGTGAAGAGGGAGTTGGCGAGAGTGAGAGCCAAGAGGAGGAAGATGACTGTCTTCATGTTGCGATGTATGGGTGATAGAGGATATATATGTTATGAGTATCTATGATGTGAAAAAATCTATCAATATTATAAAGAATGCAGTCCATCAAACGTATGTATTATTCCATTATCTGAATCCAAATCCAAAGTCCAGGCGAGTCCCTAAGACAACACACCAACATAAATTTTGGAACCTACTCATAAAAACCATGGCAAACATACTCCCTCTAGAATTGCTCGACAAGTGCATAGGCTCCAAGTTGTGGATCATCCTCAAGGGCAATCGCGAAATAGCTGGCACTCTTCGCGGATTCGATGACTTCTTCAACATGGTCCTGGACCAAGTCGTGGAACTACGCTACCTGCCCGAGTCAGTGCAGCAAGAGAAGCGCGACTCTATGCTGCTGAACGGACATGATATCCTCTTCGTAATGCCCTTTCGGAATGATTAAGGAATATTTGTGTTGATTAGATGGTGCCTGGCACGGAACCCACAATCTTAAAGAAGTAATGATGGGGTGAGAAAATGTGAGTTTATGAGATGGAGAGTGTCTAGAATAAGAGGAGCGAGTGTGGGAGTGATAGTTATTGAGTTGCGAGTCCAGAATAAGACCCAAGAATCAAGACTCATTGATCATGCTTTAGTACTTCCATATTTAAAAAATATAATGCCCAATGAATGTTCTCCAGATATAATCATAAACAAGCAAAAGAGTCAGTTTTAAATTATCTGAGTCCAACCAAACAAAACCCGTCCAACCATGTTCGCTTTCTTACAGAAAAAGATCGCCATCCCCGCAGAGTCCGAAGTCACCGCCTGTAACTGGGGCAAAGAAGATGGCTGGCTCGCCATCGGAGGCAAAATGGGCCTCCTCAAAGTCATCAAGCTTGACGATGGAAAACCCAAAAACGAACCCGGAGCACCTCCAAGACAGCTTTCCGAAAACGCTACCCTCGAAAGCCACTCAGGTACTCCTTTCCATTCATCCTCATACATTTCTGCAATCAATCATGCTCTACAGGCAGTGTGCAAATCATATGTTGGAATGAGAAGTACAGGAAGCTTACCACTGCAGATAGTAATGGACTGATCATCGTCTACATGCGAAACAAGGGCGAATGGTTTGAGGAGATGATCAACAACCGAAAAGCCTCCATTGTCAAAGATATCCGATGGAGTCCCGATGGAACTAAAGTTGGTATTATCTATGAGGATGGCCATGTTATCATTGGCGGCGTCGAAGGAAGCAGAAAGTGGGGGAAAGAGTTCAAGCATAAACTCGCAGTCGTCGAATGGTCTCCTGACTCAAGACTCCTCCTTTTCGGGACTCTGGACGGAGAAGTATTCGTGTACGATGAAAATGGAGAGTTACTCAACCAAATCAGGATGGTTGGATTACAAAGAGTCGTGGATCCTTCAAACTTTCTGACTCCCAAAATCCCACTGGCCTCCATCGAATGGTTCGAGGCTGCCAGAATGTATACCGATGACACACCTGCAGGTTTGTGTATCGCCTACTCTTGTGGAAGGATTATCCTTTTGAAGAATGACAAAGACGACGACCCAATTGCAGTGGACACCTCTATGCAACTTAGTAAAGTTCGCTGGAACCCAGCTGGTACGCTTTTGGCGGCTGCTGGAAGTTCCATTGAGTTCTAATAGAAAAAGGGAATTGTCAAATTTTTCGATAATAAAGGCAATCACTTACGAAATCTGAAGGTACCGAACTGTTAGAATGTGGTTGATGTCTCGTGGGAAGGGACTGGCCTGAGACTGGCACTTGGTGCTGGGTCTAACATTTTCTGCGCGTCTATCAAGCCTAACTACAAATGGTGCTATTTATCGAACGGCACAATTGTGTTTGGGTACCAGAAGGAAGATCGAGTAGACTTTTGTGTGGTGTTCTGGAATACCAAAACAGACAACAAAACCATGAAATTCGTGAAGGATCTTGCTGAAATAAAAGGAGAAGGATAATACTGTGCTCTCTTTTCCAAAGTAGAGGATGATATGACAGTCCAAATCGACCTGTGCAATTCTATCGGCACTACCCTGGAGACGAAGTTCGTGACCCTCGAAGTCATTGGCTACTGTATGTCAAAAACCCACATCATTGTGATCTCCGAAGGATACATTTACCTGTGGCAGTACAAGAGCCAGACTTCGAGACTCACGATGTTCGAAGCGAGTACCCAGGTGTCGCTTAGGAAAACAGGCAGAGAAATATGTTGGTTCATCGACGAGTAACCCGACCTGAACACAATCTACGATCGTGACCAGTTTGACAATACTAAAGAGTGCGAAGACGTGATCTGTTGTGCTGCTGCGAACTAGAATGTGCTGATTATCGGCAGAGAATCTGGTGTGTTGCAGCGATTCACTCTCCCACATATTTCAAAGATGGATAAGCTCTTCTGGAAGCCCTTGCCTTCGATGATTGGAATCAACTGTGACTCTACCCGACTTGCTCTCGTCGACATCAGTGGTACCCTCAATATCCTAGAAGTCAATTCACAGGGAGGAAATGTGCTTGAGTTTGAGAAAAAGGATTGTTGGAGTCTACGCTGGAGTGAAGACCATCCTCTGCAGCTCGTCTTTATGGAGAAATCAAAACTTACAACTCTGCACAATCTTACAGTGGACCCCCAACTCAATACTGACGGATACATCTGTTCCTTCAAGGATCTCAAAGTGACCTACTGCTATCTTGATGATATAATAAAGTCAAGCGATGATAAACTTCGTGAAGATGACCTCTTCATGTAGCATGAGTCATCAATCCTGCAGGCCTTCAACGATGTCTACCGAAAGTAAGGTATTGCTAAATGTGTAAGATTTGCTGAGAATCCCGAAAGTAATCATCCTAGTCTCTGGCGACTGATCGCTGAAAGAAGTTTAGAGGAACTTGACTACGTCAATGCCGAAAAGGCTCTGCTGAAGGTTGACGACTATAAAGGACTGAAGCTTATTAAAAAAATACAAACGTTGGACGATCGAGAAAAACAAAAGGCTGAAGTGCTGGCATTTTACGGCAAATATGATGAGGCAGAACAGATTTATAAGAAGATATAGCGCAAAGACTTGGCAGTTCAAATGCGCGTCAAAATCGGAGACTGGTATCGTGTTCTACAGATGGTCCGAGAAGGCTCGGGATACGATGAACAACTCAATAAAGTCACAGACTAGCTTGGAAACCAGTTCGCCGAAAGATTTGACTGGGTCCGGGCTGCCGAATTCTATGCAATGTCTAAGGACTATCGTGGACTAATGGAAGCCTTTACTCGCCTGTAAGACTATGAGAATCTAGCCAGTATTATCACCTAAATTCCAGAAAACGATCCTTTGCTGGTAGAGCTTGCTTAGAAATTCCAGATGGCAGGCATGGCAGAGTACGCAGTCAAGTGCTACGAAAGAGCAGGACAGATCAAGGCAGCCATTGACTGTTGTGTGCTGCTCAACCATTGGAACATCGCAGTCGAGATGGCTGAGAAGCATCGTTATAGCCAAATCGAAGGCCTACTGCAACAATACGCTAATGATTTGCTTTCGAAAAATCGTCGTCTCTAAGCTGCGGAGCTCTACAGAAAAGCCCATCGCAACACTGAAGCTGCTCTCTTGCTTTCCAAAATCGCCAATGATCTCATCGAAAGGGAGAGCAAACCTCTGTACATTAAAAAGCTTTATGTTATGGCTGCTCTCGAGGTTGATCTTTATAAAAAAAGACTGATCGATTCTTCCATGACAGGCCAGGGCGGCAACACTACAAAAACCCTGGATTCCTTGATTACCAGCGACATAAATACCAGCAGTGATAAAATTCTAAATAACCCTTGGAGAGGAGCTGAAGCATGGCACTTCTACATCCTTTGTCAGAAACAGCTTTACTCCGGAACATTCAAATCAGCTCTGAAGACAGCCTTGAGGTTGACTGAGTACGAACTGGAGATTGATGCCAAGAAGATCTACACACTGGTCGCATTATCTGCTTATTACAACAAGGTAAACTCTATAGTGTTTCATAACCAACATTAACATATACGATAACTTTACAGAGCTATAAATAATGCAGTCGAGCATTTGTCAAACTCTAGGGACTGTCTCTGGGCGATGAAAAAGAAGCGCTCGAAGAAATTGCTGTCAATATCTTCACCAGACATCCTCCCAAAGAAGGAAATCTCGAGAGATTCCGCTGTCCCGGAAAACAGTGCAAAGCCGAAGTCACGGAGTACGAGACCAGTTGCAAATCTTGTGGATCAAACTTCCAGGCCTGTGTCCTGACTGGCCGCGCTATCCTCACCAAAGAATACTACACCTGTAAGTCATGCAAGCACAAGATGATCGAGTCGGAAATCGAAAAGGTGTAGCTCAAATGCTGTGGGTTGTGCCACACGCCGATCGACTACAAGAAACTTGGTATGAGGAACGATGATTGAGAAGGATATTAGTTGGCTTAAAGGAGTGTTTAGCCTAGAGACATAAGTAAGTGGGAAATAGGACGATTAGCTTAGAGCAGAGGGGTTATCTAGTATTGGGGGATCGAGGTTTAAGAGTTAGTATTACATATAAATGGGACCAAACGATAAGCTAATATAAAATTCGATTGAAAGGCACACAAAATTGGAAGGATGATAGTGAAACTGATAGCTCTAAGAAATCATTCAATTTTAGCTGACAAATTAACTCAGAATCCAACCCATCTGCTCACGTATTTCGAATGTCCGACTTAGGCGAGTAACTAAATTCCTGGCTCAAATCCCTCAAGATCCCCTCAGAACCCAAATCTTTGAAGGACTTTAGCAACGGCTACCTCTTTGGATAGATTTTCGGCAAACTGCATCTACGCAGAAACAAGAATTTCCATAACAAACAAGATCTTACATGTACCTTCCAAAATTTCAAGACCACCCGCGAACTGCTGCTCGAAAACTGGGGAATCGACTTCCCGGCTGACAACATCATCAACCGCAGCAAATAGATTCTCTTGGTTATCAAAGAACAGACCAGCAAGGCTTCTATGAAAGCGAGTCAGTCCAATCCGAAGGCTCTGAGCCTGAACAACCGATTGAGTGAGTCGACCCAACAAATAAATAAATAGCAAAACCGATCAAACTGTCTGCCGTAGCTCGGCTTCACTTCAAAACTGCTGCCCAAAAAGATAATGGACATTGAATCGAAGCTTCAGAAATATCGGGACGAAAAAGTCAAGCATGAAATGATAGCTCTCTAATAACGAAGGAAGGAAGTAGGGATCGAAAAGCAGATGATTCAGGAGCATCGATAGTACGAAAGAAGCAAACTGCGAAACAACCACGAGTTCATCAAGACCATGGACGATCGCATCTACCAGGGGTGGAAGACTTTTGAAGACATCAAGGCTCAACGTTTCGACAAGGAAAGAAAATTCGAAGACTTCATGAACAGTAAAAAGCAGACACTGCAACAAAGAATCCGGGACCAAGACGAAAAGGACTTTAGTTAAGGACTCGACCTGTTCAACCTAAACTGTATGAAGCTGGGCATAGATCTTGAAAAGGACCCTGAGAAAGTGTTGGCAGAGAAAAAACAGCCCAAACCAGAAAAGACTTTCAATAAACTTGCCTTCCTGTAGAGGATAATGGACAAGAATATAGAGAGGGAGGAAGGACGCAAAGAAAAGGTTAAAAGATAGAATAACATGCGCATCGACCAAAAAGATGCTCAGGCCAAGGCAGAAGAGCTATTTTCCTAGCAAAGTCTAGTCGAGAAATATGGAAAACTAGTCGTCAGCGAAGGGGTCGGCTGTAGGGCCACGCGCCGGTAGTAGGCTGCCGAAGTTTACGAGTACGAACTCCGAAAAGCTAAGGAAAAAGGAAAGTCTAGTTATCACATCGAGTTCGACGAAGAAGGTGAAAAGCAAAGAGCCGAATAGTTCCGACAGAAAAAGATCGAGTATATGGAGATTAATCTTGCTGAAAAAGTCAGGAAGCGCGAGAAGCACATCAACAAAATGAGTGATGTCATTGCTGGTCTCCTTGATCTGGTCGAAGACTGCTTTACAGAACAGAAACGCAATAACTCCGGTGACTCGACTTCCCTTGATATCCCCTATAGATTTTGGATCAATCAAATCAGCAAGTTCATCGAAGGCCCCTCAAATGAACCCATGGGACTGGAAAAGTCTTTCTCGACATTCCCCCCAGGCTCAAAAAGCAAAAGGCGTACAAGCCAAGTCTGCGTATCTGCCATGGATTCATCGATCACCGATGCAAACAAAAGGGATTCCCTTAAAACACTTGACGACTATATTCTCCGCAAGAACGAATGGTCGGCTAAGTACCCCAGTCACAGAGACAGTCGCAACCAGTCCCTCAGCAAGAAGTTGGTCTCGATAATTCAACGTGTTTACCAGGACTTGCGAGCTCCCCCAGCGCCAAGTTTACCTCTGTATATGCCTCTGAAAATAGCGATCTCTGGGAGCACGTTCAGCGGCAGAAAAACTCAGGGAGAAAAGCTAGCAAAAAAGTATGGTCTATTGGTAATTGACCCGTACTAAATAATAAAAGAAGCGCTGGCATTGGTCGCTCCTCCTCCTGCTTAAGACCCGAAGAAAGCTTCTAAAAAGGAGTCCAAAAAGATTTAAGAATAACCTCAAAAATCCACGAAACAATATCTGATCGATTTCGGTAATAGGATCAAAGATAAAGTCACCGAAGCCAAATAGGCATCCATCTAAACAGTCCTCGAAGCTTTTGTGCTCAAGCTCAAAGAGTCCTTCCCTGCAAAGAACTCTGAGGAAGTCCTTTAGGAGTTTAGAGTAGCTGAAAAAGCCATTTCTGAGAGGCATGCACAAGCTCTGAGAGACTTCTAAGAGGCACAGAAGAAGAAGAAAGATCCCAAAAAACCACAGCAGCCTGAAGAACCACCACAACCCCTGAAGTATCCATACACTAAAGGTTTTGTATTGTTGGGCCTCAACGCAGACCAGCTGCGCCTCTTCTAAAGAAACATTGGAGGGTTTATCCCCGACTGTGAACGAATCAATGTAGCCGGAGAGGAAGTAAAGAAATAGTGTAGTTTGCTGGTCAATATCCCTGCTCGCGAACCGGCCACTGGGATGCATGCAGGCGTATTGGACTATGTATTCGTACTCGATGCTCAGGATAACGAGGATATAGTGCAAGTGAGAAATAACGGTAGAAAACTGGATCCTACCACTAATATCGTGTATCACGCAACTTTGAATCCCCCGCCGCAAGACGTAAAAGGACTAAATGAGAGATTGGTAGCATTGCCGGCCGCTGAGCTTAACCATATAGACAAGGCACAGATTGGAGTACTGTATGAGAGGCATGGGATCGAAGGTGCCAAAATCAAAACTCTGAAGGTCATTAGCTAGGCTGGTACAAAATCTATTGAGGAAATCCACGAGATTATTGATCAAAACGTTGGTCTGCTTCTCGAGTATAAAACCAGTAGACTAAAGGAAGGCATCCTAAGTGGGAGTACGTAAGCTGCGAATGGAACTTCAGAAACATAGTCAGCAGGTACACTATTCACAGTCATAATTATTCAATAGATCCAAATCTGAGGGAATTACTACTATTTTTGAAGAAAAACACCAACACGTATCGATACGATATGGATGGCTGTCTGACTCGCCTGACAGAGGACCGAGGCCTATTCATGTCGCATTATGAATAAGTTATCAAGTCCTTCCTCGACATCATGTTGAGGCCTGACGATAAAATGGTAAGATCCCATTCCTTAGATAACCTCCCTCAACTCTCTACTGATTCTAGATGAAAATACTAAGTTTCCAAGACACCTACAACAAATTACTTTCTGAAGAACAGGGTCTACTCCAAATCCAGCAAGCCAAAGCGCACCTCATCGACAAACTAGATGTCATGTACGATGGAATGTGGGACAGCATATGCGCCAAAAAGGACGAGGCTCTCCATCATAGGACAAACATACTTAACTCCCCATGGCTTGAGAATGAGTGTAGCCTGGTAGCCAACGGCATCTAAAGGGCCATCCAGATTTAACTCAACTGTTCTACAGAACTTCTAGAACTGGCTATCAACATAAATCTTGCTAGCCAAGGAAAAGCAGTCTTGTAAGTAGGAGATCATATCACGATTGATAGCATGGATCCCAAGACATCAACATCGCCATTTGTATTGTGCAAAAATGATCCGAATGCCTTCCCTCGACTAAACCAAATTTTTGAAAACCTGACTAGGATCAGCCAATAACTCTAACAATGGGTAAGGTATAGACTACAGAAGGCTTTCGGGAATAAGGAGGCTTTCAGCACTTAAGCACTGGATGATGTGATAAAAGAAGAAGCTGGCAAGTTGAGAGAAAAGGCCACAAGGATCATTGACCACGGAGCCTCGCGTATCCGAGAATATCGTGCGATGTTTAATCTACTGGCTCAGAGAATGGATGACTGGATAATCTTCGGAATAAAAAATGAAAATGATGCCACTCTCACATGCATCAAGGAGATCAAAAAGTGCATCAGCGAAGGAAAAAAAGCCAATGTCAGAGAACTGCAGATTACAGAACCCCAATAGATGTATAAACCCTTCCCGTACTACAGCACCGCCCATCTGCCAACCTTTTCGCAGGCCCTCGAAGAACGGAGGATGGTCGTGGAAGATCTCAAAACACTGTATCATGACTGGGAACATCATAGTATTAGTTATGCTCTGTTCAAACCATACTTCCAGAGACGCATAAAAAATCAACTCTTGCCTAGCTACTTTAATAAAGGACTAAGCTTCGATCGGATCGAGCAGTACTTCGTCGAGAACGGATGTATCAATGGTTTTGAGTTGAGCGTGGCTCTTCTCCTGTACGATAAGACTGTGCCCACGGAGGAAGAGATCGAGGAACTGAGGAAAACAGTAAAATAAAAGATTATTGTGTAGCAGGGAGGCAGAAATACCAGCCATCTCGGGTCAAGTATTGATCTGGTTAGTTTCCTGGAGTGCAAAATGTATTTCTAAAAGATGCCACCGGATAATGAAGACCTGGGAATCAAATGCCTGCTGTTCGAGACGTTCCGCAGCCCCCACAGCCAGGAGATTGAGATCGAGAGACTGTGCGAGACTGTGTCACAGCTGAGTCTAATGCAAGTGTAAAGGTTTTAACGTCTGGTGGGCAACTGAGGAATGATGATGCAATAGTTGAGTGACTATTTTGTCACATTTATAAACAACCATGTTGATTGATGATAGACAATAGAAGTATGCTGGACGACAGGAGAGGATGGAATGCATTGCTTTGACCGGGTGTGGCTGCGGCGAAGTAGCAAATAAATAATACTAATATAAACGTGGGACTGAAACCCTTGGGTATGGGTCCCGACCCCATTGAGTTCACTAAAAAATGGAGGGAAAAATAAAAATTAATCGAGAGGTTTGAAATAGGGATTGTGGTGTTTCCCTGATCTTTTGTGCCTGCCTTATAATTTGAATACCAAATTAGTTCCTCTTATCACCTAATCCAATACCTATTCCCTTGGAGCTTATGCTGCCCGAAAGTGATTCTGACTCCAACAACCCTGAGCAGAACCTCAATAAACTGAACCCTATCAGGGTCCACTCGCCCTCCCCAGCGCCAAGTAAGCAACAAGTCCTCATCTCCCTTCAGTCCTGACTTCTCAGTCCAAATCCACCCCGCGCCTCATCATCGACCGTATTGAGCTCTTCAACTTCAAATCCTATGCTGACAAACAGGTGATCGGCCCCTTTCATACTAATTTCAGCAGCGTGGTGGGGCCCAACGGATCAGGAAAATCCAACCTGATTTAGAGTTTGCTATTTGTATTCGGGTTCACTGCAAAATGGATGAGGTTGCAAAACATTAGTCAGTTGATTCACAATTCCTCATACGCGCAACCTACTAAAGCATATGTAGAAGTTTTCTTCAAGGATGTGATTGACCAGGCTGAAGGGTAATGAAATAGCAAAATCACAAAAATCGTCATACTTACCATCATAGGAGTGCTCAAACAGTCGAAAGATCGGAATTCTCGGTAAGGAGAACTGTGAACAGTTCGGGCCAGTCTAAGTACGAAATCAGTGGGCGTGAGTCTACCTACAGCGAAGTACAGCAGCTCCTGGAGTCAAAAGGCATCGATCTGAATCACAACAGATTTCTCATTCTCCAATACGATGTCTAACAGATAGCTCAGATGAAGCAGAAGAAGGCAAGCAGTTCAGACCAACCGGGACTACTTTAATACTTAGAAGATATCATCGGATCGAGCAAGAGGCTTGGGGAAATTGAGGAATTGCAGGCCGAATTCAACAAACTTGATGAGACACGCCATGAAAAAGGAGCCCACATGAAAGTGGCATAGAACGAACTAAAGAGTATGGCGAAGGAGAAAGACGAGGCAGTAGGTTATGTTCGCCGTGAAAAGCACTACAATCAGATTAAGAATGTTTTCCACCAAACAACTCGGTTTCTTCAGGAAAGTGACCATAAGAGGCAGCAGGGAAAGCTATGTGAGTACTAAAGTCTGTCTGCGCAAGTAGTGAAGTAGGAAAAGTAGAAGTTGGCAGAGTTTTCCGAACGTGTCAAGCAATCGAAGAGGATCAAGTCTGAACTGGAGGGGGTAGAACTCACACTGCACAGAATGGAGAAAGAAGTGGAGCAGTAGGAAAGCAAACACGAGCATATAAAAAAATAAATCGAGTTTATCAGCCAAGATCAGTTGCGACTGCGTAAATATGGTGAGAAACTGGAGGTGGAGAGTTAGAAAATCGTGAAGGACGCGACTGAAGCGTACAACCGTCTGCCGGAGAAAAAGGAAAACTTTATCAGAGTATCTGAAGAGCTGAAGCACTTGGAAAAGGAGCTCGAAAAACATGGGCCACTAGAAATGCCCAAGAATTACTCGCAACTAATTTCAACCCAAAAGAAGCTCAGACTTTAAAAATCCAATAGAGAGGAAAAAGCAATCAATCTCGCGTCTAAACTCGAAAAAGTCGAAAATTCCCTGAAGACTCAGGATCAAAAAGGTGCTGACAAAAACTAATTGCAGCAGAAGAAGTCTACCCTCGAAAAGTCCTCTGTAGACTGCAGGAGAGCCATATAGGCCGCTCAGAAGCAACTCACTGAACTCCATGGTCTCAACAGATAAGTTATCGGCAACTAAGTACGCTTGCGGGCACAAATCTAACACTATGACACCAGGCTTCGACAGCATCGACACGAACATGAAAACGAAGGTCAACTCGGCAGACTGATGGAAGCAATAAGAAAACAAAATATTCCTGGGGTTATCGGCCGGCTGGGAGATCTAGGATCCACAGATGCACAGTTCGATGAGATAATCAGTAGTTGTTGCCCGCAACTTGACAACTTAGTTGTAGAAAGCTATGAGAATGCGCAGGCAGTTATCAATCTACTCAAACAGAAGAAGCTCGGTAGAGTCACATGTATTATTCTGGACAAACAGAATGACATAGTCAGGTACATGGAACAGCCTTTTACATGTCCTCAAGGCGCAGTCAGATTGTTCGACCAAATTAAGCCCAAGAAAGATTAGTATAGAAAGGCATTCTACTTTGGCTTGAGAGATACGCTATACTGTGAGAACATCCAAAAAGCCTCCAGCTTTTCCTATGAAGGTTCGAGTCGGCAGCGCGTTGTTTGCAAAGCCCGTGAAGTTATGATCAGTCTATAGATAAATGGTACACAGACAAGTCTGCCTCTAAAAAGAGGGAAGATCCAAACCTTAATCAAAGATTCGACCAACTCGTAGTTGAACTTGAGAGTGGTGGAGGAAGAAAAAAATAAATGTAATCAGCAGTTGAGTGAGCTACTAGAGCAGAAAGGATAGTTGGAAGCTGCTATGAAAGAGATAGATGGAGATATTCAAAACTTAGAGGTGTCGCTCAGAAAAACCGAGGTTTCTCTAAAAGGCTGCCAGGAAGAGCTGGAAGACGGCAACCAAGACGAAATCCGAAAACGGAATTTGGTGGAACGAGAAACTCTAGCAGTGCAGCGGAGAGTCTTGGCCCAGGAAATTACGAAGCTATAATAGGATTTAAGGGTGGTGACGGAAAGGATTAGAAGTATGGAGGAGTAGCAGAGGAAGGCATTGAGTCCGGATGTTTTGGCATTGAAGGATCAGACAACTGTAAAGAAGGAAGAACAGAAGCTGCTGGAAAAAGAGGTGACGAAGCTGACATGCATCTTAGACAATACTGAGTAAAACCTCAGGCAAAAAAAGATGGAGGGCGAAAAAAATAAGTCAGACCAAAACAAACTGGAGCTGCGCATCGAGAAACGTACCCACACACTTTCATCAGTCGATTTGAATCTTCCTTATATTTAGTCAAAACATAGTGTAGGCAAATCGAAGACCACACAGAAAAACTAGTCGGCACGATCCAAGAAGCGAAAACCCGGGAAGAAACATTGAAGAAACAGTAGGCAGAAATCCATAGGCTCTGTCGCGCAGACGAGGCCAAAGCACTCGAGTCCAAAGCCAAGGTAGAGGCAGCCCGATAGAAAGTAGACCAGCTTAAGGCAGAAATTATGAAAATGGCAGATGCCCTGCAGAAGACTATCCAATAACTCAGAAGTAGCCGTCATCAGTATCGAACAATCGTAAGTGGCTACGACTTCTTGGAAGAGCTTGATGAAATCGAGAGGATATTTAATGAAGACAAGCCTGTGAACAATGCCAACCAAGTAGCAACGGATGACTTCTCTTTTCTGGATAGATCAGTCCTAAACGCCAGCCAAGACCTCATAGGGAGAATAATTCCCTTGGAACAACTGTTTTTACTAGAGCCTTTCCAGGACTTAACGCCGGACCAGCTCTAGATGTTCAGCCCTTTTGTCGGAGATCTGGAAGCTGATATCGCAGTTATGAAAACCAGGTTGGATCGATCGGAGACTACCATTAATGTGATTAGCTAGTTCAGGAACAAATTCAGAGAATACAAGGCTCGTCAAAAGGACTTTAACGAGGTACGCGATCGAATGTTGGACCTCAGGCGTAGGATTGATGTCCTGAAGGAAGAGAGACTCAATATGTTCAGATAGGGTTTTCAGATCATCGCTGCGAAACTCAAAGAGGTGTACCAGACTCTCACGAAGGGAGGAGACGCAGAGCTGGAGCTGATTGACGCCTTGGACCCATTCAGTGAAGGGATCAACTTCAGCGTGAGACCTCCCAAGAAGTCTTGGAAAGAAATATCAAAGCTCTCGGGAGGCTAGAAGACACTGAGTTCCCTATCTTTGGTCTTCGCTTTGCACTACTACAAACCCACTCCCTTGTACTTCATGGATGAGATCGATGCGGCCTTGGACTACAAGAACGTACTGATCGTGGCCAACTATATCCGACAGCGCACGAAGAATGCGCAGTTCATCATCATCAGTCTGCGGAACAATATGTTCTAGCTCGCGAATAGGCTGATCGGAGTGTACAAGACGCATGATCGGACGAAGACGATCTCGATTTCGCCCGAGCTGGTGTTGGAAAAGATGCGGAAAAAGGACGAGTAGTAAAAGAATAGGAGATTGGTGGCAACATGATGGGGATTTGTGTTAATAGGGTTGTCTACGATAATTGATAGAAGAGAAGAGAACTTAGAGGAATTTGAACTGCCGATTTTATAATATGGATATATGCAATTCTCGAAAGAAACAAATATCAAAAGCAGCCCAATAGAACCAACACTTTCTTGCAACCCCAAAACCACATGGACGAAGCCAAACACGACTAATCCCCCAACCCCCATAACAACAACGCCAGGTACAAGACAGCCATGTGCAGGCACTTCCAAGAAAAAGGCTACTGCTGCTTGTACGACAAGTGCCACTTCGCCCACAGCCCCTCCGAACTACGCGAACCCGGCGATCCCTTGCCCCAGCTCATGTCCACCCAGGTCAGGCCCATCTCCAACTTCAAGACCCAGCTCTGCAAAGTACATCTGGACATAAATAGACTTTGGACTTCAGCAATATTTAAGTGTGTTAGTTCTTTCAAAAAGGCTTCTGCAGGAACAAAGACGACTGTGCCTATGCCCACGGGCCTGATGACATCCGCGGCATGCCTGTGATCCCAGCTGACCAGTATAAAGCTCGTCCGATCGTCCCGCCTCCGCCTACGCTGCTGTCGCCGATATCTTATGGGCCTATGCATATAGCTGGACATCCTCCGAGTATGCCTCCGGGCCCCCCGTTCCTGCCGATGTACTTCGTGCCCTTAGTGCCGAGTAGCCACCTGATGATCATAATCCAAAACCTGCATCAAGTATTCCAGGGGCAGGCGGGAGTAGCGAAACAGTTGCAGACAGCAGAGTGGCTTTTGATGAGTGGCAACTAGAGGGGAGCGGAAGAAATGATAAACTCAATAATAAATGACTCGACCCGAAGCGAGGCAGAGGTGGAGAAAAGCAAAAAAATATGTACCAACGCAATGTACCTGAGTTCAATTAAGGGAGGGTACCCGCAGGTAATGGGCAATGGAGTGCCCAGCCCCAACTCTTTTGGGAGCAAACAGAGTGCACCCTCGAACGGGTGAGGGGCATGGGAAGAGTAATATCTATATATCTATTCATAGATGCAAACATATATATATATCGAAGAGAAATAGGTGGGAGGATGGCTGAATGATAGAGACAGGTAGACACCAATAGATGCCGGATGACTCAAATTTGATTTAGAACAACCAAGACATCAGTGCATAAAATAACAATCGGCAGTCGCATAATTTTGAACACAGGTTATAAAGATATTGCCTCGCAGCGAACATATGTACACCTAAACGACTGCTTCCGAACACGGCAGGAAACCACGCCCCGAAAACAGGAAACTCAAAGAAGGCAGCGAGTCTGTCACCAACATCACCCACGCCTCCCAGAGAAACTACAAAATCAAGCCATCCCAGATCATCAAGCACCTCAACATCGAGTACTTCAAGCGCATGCCCTGCAACAACACTCAAAACCATAACCACAAAAACTGCATGCACTACCACAACGCCAAAGACCGCAAACGTCCCGGCAACTTCTACTCCTCCACGCTCTGCAGGTACATCGACGAAAACAAAAAGTGTCCCAACGGCGACGAGTGCACAAACGCTCACTCCAGGGTCGAGCAGCTGTATCGAGCAGATACCTACAAGAAGAAGTTCTGTTCGCACTACCCCCACTCGATCTCTGCTTGCGAGTACGGGGAGTACTGCTCCTTCGCCCATGCTGAAGATTAAATCACTATAAACCTGATTCACAACCTAGAATACGACGACGACTTTTACATGTAACATCTGCCATCCACTCCTTTCGTTATTCTTTCTGTCTTCCCTACTTCCTTCAGGTTCTACTATAAAACTTAATTCTGCCCCTACAATCTAACAGAACATGACAAGGCTCTCTGTGTCTACGCCCACAACTGGCAGGACTTCCGCCGCAAGCCTAATTGCTACTACTACGAACCCCTCGCCTGTATTAACTGGAAACTCAAAGGTTTTATCGCAGACTACAGGACAGACGGCTGCCCCAACTATTTGGAGTGTATGATGTGCCACGGGTGGAAGGAACTCTAGTACCATCCTCTCAACTACCGCACCAAGAAATGCCAAGTGCAGAGCTGCACCAAAGGGGAGTGTCACTACTACCATTCAGAACGCGAACGGAGGTTCGCATCTGAGGACATTATCAGCAAGATCTTCATCCTGATGCCTCGGAACCGCATTGTCGAGGGTACCTTCAAATACGACAAGTAATCATTTTGTTCTTATGCTTCCTTACTTGCTCATGCCAATTGATGTAGCAATACTGGTTTTATTCCCAAAAAGTCTAAGGTCTGCACCAAGGCCAACCCCCAGAACCAAGAAGAAACAACATCCCTCAAGAACCAAGATAAAAAGTCAGAGCCTTCCGACCAGGTCGTAGCCAAAGTTATTAAAAAAGAAGACACTCTCAATCACCTGGCGCGAAAGGAGTATCGCTAGAAGCACGACCAGACCATGGTGGAGTTCAAGCGCAAACACCAAGAGGAGACGATTGATCGGAAATCGAGAACGACAGTGCAGGAGAACACGAGCAAACAGGCGCAGAACAGCCGAATAGCTGGTGCTCTGCAGAGTAACGAGTGGCTTACTCATGACCTGATTGAGTCTGGAGACTAAGAGGATATCTCTGACCCGAGCCACAGCCACGATGCGGAACACGAAAAGCATCTACACAAGCTTATCGACAATGATGATTGATATTTAAATGCATGCACCAGATGCGTATTTATTCTATTTGACCCAAGCCAGAACTGATCTACGACTGTAGATCCAAAGACATACCTTTGAGTCGTGATATCATGTTGAAGACACCTTCGAGGAGTAGTAGCTACGCAAAGGAGACCACAGTTTTTAGAAGTATGTATAGAATTGATTTTCCACTGGTTACTCCACTGAGCTCGGGTTCACGTACACCCACTTGATTTCTGCGACTGCTGGTTTCTGTGCTGCCTAATCTGATGAACTGAACTACTAGTATCCCACATAGCCGGTTGTGATGTAGTACTGGGGCTCAGCTTTGTCTCCAGCATAACTGTACAACAAGTACAAAGTGGTTCTAGCGGCTACTTGGCACAGGCGAGTGGACGCCCTACTCTGGTAGGTTATTTTGACAAAATCATTAATTGTCATCGATATGGAGGTATCACCATACTTGAGAATTTAGAGTTCGTTAGCTTGAGAGTTAAAAATAGTGTGATAAAGAGAAGTAGTATCGTTGCACGAGGCATAACATTGGGCTGATAATGACTGTCCGAATGTGGGCTGGGAGCTTTTTTCGGTGGTAGATGCAATACATTTACCGTTAGAATCGGATAGCTTGAGTTGGAGGTCGAAGGTGGAGAGGTTTCTGTATGCTAGAAGAATAGGCTTGCCGAAAATATAACCAGGTGCCCCTGATTTCTGTTTAGTGCTGGAGTGTAAAAACAACACTTTCGTATTTGTGACGACAATACTCGATGAGCTATTGATGCTTTGAGTAACAATATCACTCACAACCAGACTATCCAGGCTATAGGAGTCTGCAGATTTCATTGTAAAAGACACAGTCATCCTCACTATCACATCAGTGCAGGACCCCGAGGTATTGCTTGGAAGAGAGGGGGTCGGCAGAGTCGAGGAACAGTTGGGAGTTTTGCAGATAGACGCAAAGCCTGGGTTTAATGATGCACAGTTATTGTTTCCGAGTGCAGCAACCTGTTTGCTGCATGAAAAGCTGGTGTTGACTCCATACAGAAGGGGCAGGGAGGAGCAGAGGCCGGCTAGGTTCTGGTCTAGATAGAAGACAGAGCTGGAGCCAGATATGTTGGTGCGTATGAGCGAAGAATACATGTAAGTGGTGGGCTCGTTCAAAGAGGAAGAGATGGAAGCGGTGGAAGTGAGTGCGAGTGAACCTCTTATTTCAATTTCATAGAAAATTGTCGATGGTGAGTTAGTATGTGATTTTTACATCTTGGAGAGGCTGGGGATGATGTCAGCAGTGGGTTTGCTATAGTAACTCTCGATCCCGTTTTTGTTGTTGAAGTAGATGCAGTTCAGCGAAGCGAATCCTTTCAGCTTGTACAGGCTCACATCAGAGCAATCATTCATCTTTCCTACCATTCCACTACCTATATTTCTCGTACACATTTAGACTACCAAAAGTACCGTCCTACGCGCAGATCGAGTTCTTCTTCCAGTTCGAAACAGTGGCTTCGGTGCACGCTGGGTCGCAACAGCACAGTGGATCGCAAGAGGCAGGATGGATGTTGCATGTACAGGAGGCGACATCGGCTGTGTAGACGGATAGAGTGGGTCCCTGGGAAGTTTGAGTGAGTTGGTATTGGGCGAGCCTGGGGAACACGTGCGCTAGCAGGAGAGCGAGTAAGGCGAAGGTTGTGAGGACAGTCATTGTTTTAGATGAATGAAATTTGAGAATGGAGGGATTTAAATAATCGATCTTTAAAAATTAAAGAATCTATTCTGGCTTAATTTACTAGTCCCCAAGATTATGGGTAACATTCAGCCTTATTAGTAATTTTCAGGTTCGGCCCAGAAACGACTCTACCTCCGAACTGCATAAGACGTCTCACTCATATCCAGATAAACAAACAGATCACAGCCATGGCCAACACAAACACCCCGGCTCCACCTAGGCAAACATACTTATTCTTTGACCTCTACTGCTCTTTTGACGCCTTCTCCAAATTCTCATTCGCCTACCTGCTGTTCTCATGGGTCTACCGGATGTTTTCGCCCAGCAGATCAATAGCCAAATCCTGTTGTTCAACCAGCTCAGAAGTTTGTTTCATAACCTCGTTCACATTTATAAGGGTCTATGAGAACTGCCTGACAGCCTATTATCTTTCGTTGTGTATCTGCAGTTAGATGGGATCGATGGTTTGGATATCATTGACTTGCTGCTTCTTGTGGGTAGATAACTCTACCTCCTTACTTTTGCCGAACGTTTATGAAGCTTATTGTTGTGATAACTTTTTCTGAAGTTCTTCGACTAGATGCTCATTGTGTCTGATTTGCTTGTTGGCTTTCTTTTTGAAGGCGTCGAGCCTGGCCCTATTGGGAGGAGCTAGATACTGTGATTAGAGTTTGATGATTGTGGTTTGGAGAGTGTGTATATCGGGTTTGAGTGTCAATTTGCTAGGGGCTAAGAAGGGCGAAGAGATCTGGCGGGTGAGTAGGACATTTGCCTCGACGACTCTAGCGAGGATATTCTAACTATAGTCGAAGAGTTGGTCAAAACTTTGCTATGACATCTTTTAGGTACACTCTATATTGTTTGGACACAGCGACTAAAAATTTAATGGCAGTCTAAAAAATAAGGAATTCAATCTGATTGACCGATGATTAATATTTTGACACTGCATTATCTATAGAGGAAGTCTCAACGCAAGGACAAATAAACATCCCATCTCGCTAATGCAACTAGCAACCAATAGGTTCAGTTGGGTTGGGGTTGGGGTTGGGGTTGGGGTTGGGGTTGGGGTTGGGGTTGGGGTTGGGGTTGGGGTTGGGGTTGGGGTTGGGGTTGGGGTTGGGGTTGGGGTTGGGGTTGGGGTTGGGGTTGGGGTTGGGGTTGGGGTTGGGGTTGGGGTTGGGGTTGGGGTTGGGGTTGGGGTTGGGGTTGGGGTTGGGGTTGGGGTTGGGGTTGGGGTTGGGGTTGGGGTTGGGGTTGGGGTTGGGTGGGGTTGGGGTTGGGGTTGGGGTTGGGGTTGGGGTTGGG
>JAKZAN010000161.1:0-73612 GCA_023053545.1 Lepidurus packardi
CCAACCCCAACCCCAACCCCAACCCCAACCCCAACCCCAACCCCAACCCCAACCCCAACCCCAACCCCAACCCCAACCCCAACCCCAACCCCAACCCCAACCCCAACCCCAACCCCAACCCCAACCCCAACCCCAACCCCAACCCCAACCCCAACCCCAACCCCAACCCCAACCCCAACCCCAACCCCAACCCCAACCCCAACCCCAACCCCAACCCCAACCCCACTCTGCTGTTTACCAGACTACGCGGCTACCCCAGGCATTATCGTGCGACAAGATAATATCGTGGAGGCCATCTGAAATAAATTAGGCAATTTAGTATGAAGACTCTAAATCCATTCATATCATAAATGTCTGGTAGATAGCTCTCGAAAGACCAGTCGAAAATCAGACACTCAATTAAACATGGAAAACCAAATATTAATATAGCTAGAAATGAGACCCTCGCCTTCGAAATTAATCACGCCAACGCTGCCCTCAAGATCCCAGAATCATGCAAACAGGGATTGGCAGCAGGAACCCCCTGAACTAGAACTCGTTAGCCATACTTCTTTTGGTCAGGAAAGTGCTTCGAGGTGGTTATTTGCATGACACAATGTGGTCTACTAGCCTGATCCTTGGGATCATTTTTTTGCATTTGTAGCATTGCCTCATGGGAGCACAGTCCTTCTTATGTCGGTTCAATATACCTTTGGGGAAACTGTTAAAACAGCCATCACATTACTAATCGATGGCTTAGCAGAAGCGCATCTTGGAGTTCTCGTAAGTTGATTTGCAGTTGTTAGATCTAGGCTTCAGTGGAGTTTACTGCTGCAGAGAGAATAAAATGAAATCACTATGATTGGTTACTTTAAAGTCTATTGACGAGAAAAGAGCAAGACATTTGGGGCACTGGGGAAGACTGGCAGATCGGTTTATGCGAGGTTCATTGAATCTGAAGTCACAGCAAGAACATGTATATTGGTAGGTTGTGGGGGAGTTGCGATAGTAGTAAGAATAGTGCGATCGATCGGAGTATTGTTGAGGGCGTTGTGGCCAAGGGTACGAACTCTGCATGGTTGGGGAAAAGGGTATTGTAGTAGTTTGTGTCTGTGTCGGTAGGATGATCTCTCACTATTGATTATTTTGGAATTAGAGAAATCGAATTGTGGAGGGCTTATTTGAGGATATAAAGAAGAGCAAAGGATTCATACATACAAGAGAGGGAGCGCAATGATTAGCAAAAAATGCAAATAGGCCTATATAATGTTAATTAATCCCATCGGATTCTTTTAATTTGATATGCGATGCTTTAGCTTATACTCCTTTCTCTTTCTATTTTGCTTGTTTTTGAATTGCTTTATTTTATACCCTACTCCACTTAGTTCGCATGGATGTTTTCCTGCTTATCGTCTGCATCGTCATGGGCATCCTTCTCTTCATCGCCAACGTCTACATCATGGCCTACTACTCCCACGCTGAAGATCGCAACTCCAAACCAGCTCTATTCTGCAAAATCATCGTTGTCTTCACACTCATGCTCTGCTAGGCGCAGGAACTCTTGGTTGCTCTTGACGCTGCTAACAGTAGGGGATATGGAGCTGGTTTCAACATGTCTTTAATGTGGCAAATCTTCTACTTGGCTACTTTCATCAATCTGGGCTTCCTCCTACCCCTATCTGTCTTCCTCTATGAGTCCGACACGGATAAGTCTGTCCTAAAGAGAGTTGCGACCACGATCTGTGAGCTGATTATTACGATTGGTGCTATATGTGTCCTGACGTTCGTAAGCTATGTCTACCTGAATACGGCTTCTGCCCCAGTATTGATAGTTTAGAATCAATTGGCCTATTAGACATTGCCGATATCTTTATCTAGTGCCTAGATCAGCGATACAGACTACTTGGTGATCTAAGACACCGGCTTCATGAATGTTAGCATTGGGATTCCCTACTATATCATGGGCCTGATGTGTTTTTTCGGCTATTTTGTTCTGATATTATGCGGAGGCTGTGGGCTGTCCGCCCTACCTCTGGATCTGATAATGCAGTTCCGAATGAGACCCAGATGGCTGAGGTCTTCAGATGCAAACCAAAAGAAGATAGAGCTTCGACAGACTGCATCATAGCTTATAAAGATCGGTGAGAAACTCAGAAGAGAAATGAAAAATACAGAATATGAGAGTGGATGGTGGCAGAGAAGAAAGCAGAACGGCAAAGTAGTGCAGGAGTTCTCATAGTACGAGAAACTCGTAGAGTAGCACTCCGAAAGAGTCGAACTATTCAAGATGGAACTCCAAATGGCTGATGTCAACCCTTTGGTATTTATTGGTAAACTCATCATCGGCATACTATGTGTGTTTGTGACTCTTCTCTGGTGGTTCCAGATACTCTTCAGCCAGCTCGTCTACTCCAACGGCAAGCCTCTCAGCTACATGTTTGACGAAGTGCTGCTCTACTTGGAGAACCATAATGCGAGCTTCATCGCTGTTATCCTGTTCGTGCTGCTCAGCCAATATCTCGTGTTCTGCATTTTGAAAGGTAGCTTCTCATTCGGGGTTTCTATACCGTATGTATTCTCGTTCCATCCAATGGCCCCGGGCAAGACATGGATGAACTCTTTTTTGTTCAATGTCGCCTTATCGGTGCTGGGATGCGTGGCCATCAGTCACCTGTGTGTGTGCTCATTTCCACAATACCTACGCATGAGCGAAGTGAGACACCTCTTCGTTAACCAGGTCAACCACATGAAATTCTTCAAGTTCTTCTTTGAGAATAAAATTTTCATGTACATACTGGTGATTTGGAGTGCATTGATATCGATCTATGTGATTTTCAAAGGTGTACAGAAACCAGAGATTCTGAAGATAATCGAATAGAAGCGTAAGAAGCTGAAGATGAAGCCTCTGGAAGTGGAGATGTAGGAGATAAAGTATAGCAGAAAAGGAGCAGAGCCGGGATAGAAGAAGAAGGAACAACGGAATACTGGCAAGAGTGCAACTGTACGGAAGAAAATCAAAGGCTGATCAAAAAGAGATAGATGGAGAATGTGGAAGTACCAGAATGTACAAACACAGCTATTGTTGCTCTTTTGATGTTATTGTCTACTACCATATTTTAAAATATCAACCGAGAAATAATATAAATAGCAATAATAATATACACAGTCAGCCCCACCAGGAAGGCATGATATTGTACCTGTATTTATCCATTTTGTTACTAGGTTTCTTCTCCATCTTGTTGCTGGGACGCAGGTTCAACAGATTCCGCATCGCTGTCGCCGGAGGGGGGCTGTCGTAGAGCCCCATCCTGTTATAGCTGTTACTATTGTGGTTGTTGTTCATGTACCCCTGACCATACAGGTTGCCATTATGGTTGTTCTGGGCAACTCTCTCCGGTTTTACTCCACTCGACATCTAGTTCTGCAGTCTACGGTAGTACTGGCTAATGTTGCCTTAGGACTAGGACTTTTTCTTAGACAGTCGGTATAAGTCTTCCTCATCTTTACTGATGGACTGTCGTGCTGCATTCCTATGTGCAGACTAATTACGGTTGGAGTTGACCTGGCTATTATTGATAGAGGTGTAGTCTTATCTTTTCCGGCCGACTTTGATCTAGTAAGGTCTTGGATTGCTGGGGGTGATAGCTCGGACTGGTGCAGTTGGGCCATGGGGTTTGATGTCTTTACTACCACTAGACATGCGTTGTTCCGTCTTGGGGATACTAGTGACAGGCCTTTTTACATTGCTGAGCTGTTTATTGATATACTCCTAGATTTCCTGTTGCTTAATTATTAAACTTCTCTGGATCTCCCTAATTTCTACCTCTTTGGAGTTCGAATAGCTGTTCTCGATATGACTATTGAAAAGCTTGCTAGACTTGTGCTCAGATTTCTAGATTGAACGTGCTGGACCTTGTCTTGGCTCGACCCGGGACTACTAAATAGGTTTACTCTTGCTCCGACTCAGATCTATGTTATAAGGTTTGCTATTGTTTTGTTGATGGCTGCTAAGTTTAAGCCCGCTGCTCTCCGCTCTGGTATAGTTCTCGTTAGGGAGATTGCGAGGAGAGAGATTAGGAGACCAACGTTGAGAGATCCTCGGGGACTAAATCTATTAATATTTGGACTTGGGGAGGTTGTTCTGAAGACCTTTCAAACCGAGCGGTACTTTGATGGTTCTGAGGAGTTACTTATTTTATTGGTGCTCGGAAGTGGAACCTCCATTGTTCACCATATACTTACTGCCATTCTTGACCACTAGCGGGTGTTTTAACAGTTCTGCAG
This sequence comes from Lepidurus packardi, assembly GCA_023053545.1. Classification (NCBI taxonomy): domain Eukaryota; kingdom Metazoa; phylum Arthropoda; class Branchiopoda; order Notostraca; family Triopsidae; genus Lepidurus; species Lepidurus packardi. The sequence goes on from JAKZAN010000161.1 coordinate 4,264, forward strand.
CAGATGGCCTCATTCTCGGGTTTTTCTGCATGCATAGCGATACGAAACTCTCTAGATCCCTCGAGTAACAGGACGGAAGATGTTCGTAAACTGCTCTCTGCACACTCTTGAACAGACTCTACATGTCGTGCCCCGTAAAAGGAGGCTTTAGGGAAGCCATCTCGTAAATGATGCAGCCGAGAGACCAGATATCGCTTTTATGATCATAGGGTTCATCCCTCCACACTTCAGGACTTGCGTAGTAAGGAGTGCCGGTTTGGGTGTAGGCAAGATGCCCCTTATTGACTTTAGAAACATTGAGGTCTCCCAGCTTATAAGCCCCTTCAGACAGGAATATATTCGCGCACTTGAGGTCCCTGTGTAGAATTTGCTTAGCATGCAGACTCCTGAGCCCTATCAGCATGTGTACAATGGCCTTCCAGATTTCCTTTTCGAGTATCAATGCGCGTTGTTGCTGTGCCTGGGTGATTCTTTTTTGTAGGTCCCCACCATCTAGAATGTGTGCATATTTCAATGATGACGATTCTGGGAGGATGGTACCTGCGAACTCCATAACGATACAGAGGAGGTTGAGTTTTTAGTCGTAGATTGCTTCTTTGTAGCTGACTATGTTAGGACTGTCGATAGAGGCCAGGATGCGTATCTCATTGACAGCGTTTTATCGTTATTTATCTTTGAGTGCATCCATTCTGACCTGGGAGAGTAGTAGTAAAATGACGGAGGGATTGTTTTTGTTGAGGGTACCTTTTTGAGGGCGTAGATCTTGTTGTCGCTGATACGTTTGACCTTGTAGACGGTACTAAAACTACCCTTTCCTAGTTTGTCGAGAGGGATAAAGTCTTTGAGTGTTGTCATGGAGTCTTAGCTAAAATTCTGAAATTAAATAATAGCAACTAAAAATCAATAAAATGTCCATCGCTTCTTTCCTGCTTAATGGAATATACACATATACCAAAGAGAACGACATCTATACGATTGTCTGATTGACCTCTGTCACTGCCTAGTCTTTATTTTCCTGACTATCTCTATATCTTTCTGTTGGTCGACATGGTTCTGTCTCCACCATCTCCTTACGGTTTGATCTATCTCCCATACATAACATGTCCTCAATTATCCTCATTATATGAGGGTCATACCTTTGGGAAAAATAGTCAGTCCTGTGAGTAGCCTAATATTCGATAAGCTGCCAAACTGAACGCAGTAAATACGGCCCAAACTTCGTGAACAAGTGCCTATCCTATTATCGAGGCGTGGAAACTACTGATTTTCTAGGTGCCAACCAAATAACAAGGCCTACCTCCTAAAAAACAGAAAAGCCGCTCTGGCCTTTGTTATAACCCTAATGCATGCCTTGATTTAATCAAACATTATTCAATATCTTAAAACCCCGTTAGTTATTAGTCCTAATATCCTCGTTAAGGGGAATTCCCTAATATCAATATCCATCCATCCGCACCATATCGTTATTGACATTTGAGATATTGGCATTAACATTAATATATTGGCCTACTGGGGAGGCTGACTAAAAATAAATTACCGTTCCACACTCTCAATTTTACATAGTCTGATTTGCAAACACACAATTGTCGGATAACTCCACACCCTCCTGGCTCCCCTAGAACACCAGGAATGAGAGAATTGTGCTTGGGGGAGCAGGGCGAGGCGGGATACTGCCTCCGAGCCGGGAAGGATTAGTTTGAGCCACATAGAAGGTAGAGGGCAGGAGAGGCTAAACCCAACATTGAGAGGTAGCCGTAAAATATCAAAAAACATGTGTTTAGATAATCTATGAAAAATAGCAAGGAGAAAAAAGGAAACTGTTTGAGAAATGTAAAAATATGAGATACTAAAAGGAACTCGAGTCGGTCTCACACACCTCGGACCCGTGCTGTGTGGCATGGTTGTGGAGGGGTGCCTTGGACAAGAATCAGTCAGCTCACAGGGATGTGAGTTGTTGGGCTTTCCTCTAAACGATAGGTTTAGCTCTGGTGAGTCTAATTAAAGAGTATCCGCCTGTGGTATCTGCATTGGTATAGTTTGGATATAGATGGCCAGCGAGTGTTGATCGTGGGGCAAAAAGATGAAGAGCGAGGACTAAGTAAGTGCTGGGGTGTATGTGGGTGGGGTTTGGGGTGGTGACAACGATGGTAGAACAGCATTGATTTTGATGGGGCTATTGATGAGTTAGTGATATATATTTTTAAGAGGTATGTGTTTTGTTTTTGGCTAAAGTAGGTGGTATTCAAGAGAAGAGTTCAGGGTTCTCACGCATTACTAAAATATAAATAAAATACGATATCCCTTGATGGGATAGACCCTGTTAATAGTATATATGGAGATTCACTATCGATTGGCATACACTTGCCATTACCATTTTTGTCTTAGTTCTACCCACTTCTCACTAATTCACAAATAAAATTATCAGGTCCACTTCCCACCTCACTCATCCCCAGAAAACACTCCACACACCGGTTTCCTCCACCCCCCACCCTCTTCCCCCGTCCCTATTCGCCTAGCCACAACTTATTTCTACAACCCACCATTATGTATAACCCTTAAACCATATTGGCATTCACTGGGCTAGGTGCGCCAGGGAGCACCGAGACGGTATATTGTAGCTGGGCCTCGGCATGGCCATCGGGAATTGTAACTTATGTCCAGTTATTTGACTAATTTGACCGATTAAACGGGTCTAAAGCTATCTGTTTTTAAAATTAGTAACCTCCCACCAATATTCTTCACCCCATTCCGAAAACCAGTCTCTCTGGCCCGACTTCCGAAGCCCCTGCGACTCGGCTTTTCGGAAGGTTCCACTGCCTGAATGCTCATGCCAGGCGTGGGAGGAGTGGCCTGGGCGAGGAGAGGTACACTGGGTTGGGGTGTTTTTGTGACGTTTCAGGGATTTTGTGCTATCAAATATGTAAGATGAAAGCAGAGGAGAGGAATGCTAAATCAAGAAGAATGGGGACATAAAAACCGTAGATACTCTGAGAAAAGGGTAGCAAAGGGAAAGGGGAACTAGGAAAGGCGAAGAGGAAGGGGGGATTTGTTTTCAGATGCTGAAAGTAGGAAGGTACGATGAATACTAGATGTGGTACAGTGTATGTTTATGGGTTCTGTAGTCTGCAATAGATCTCGGGAATCCTGAACTCGCCAATAAAGGCAGGTCTAAAATGGGGGACAGGGGGTTCTTTATAATAAAATAAATAACACCCAAAAAACATATCAAACAATAAAACAAACACAATCAACCCCTCAACCACCTTCCACATTTTCCACTCCCATGGACGATTTCCCCCTCGACTCCGACCCTTTTGTCTTCAACGAAGTCCGCGAGCTAGACCCCTATGCAGGTTTCCACCCCGAAGACCTCTACGACTCCGTCTTCCCCGACTCCGAACCCATCCCCGATGGCATGCTGTGCTAGGCTGACACAGCATCCACAATCCCCAGCGCTACCCAACTCGCCCCAGGCGAAGTTCTGGGGTTCTACTGCCCACAGCTGAATCTTTTCATCGAGTGTACTGCCGAAGAGTACGCCCAGATCCTGGTAAGCTCCTCCTTTTTTATAATTTTTCACGAGTGTTTAACGTGCTTAGGGTAAAATGCCAGGAATGGAGCCGAGCCAAGCTGTGAACCAGGCCACTTCGCTGACTTTGATCCCTTGAAGGGCGGGGAGAAGCGAGGGAGATAAGAGCTGCGTGTGCCCTTTTTGACTCTATTACTTATTTATATACACCAAAATCTAAATTATTTGTTTGTTTCCACCCTTTCCCTTGGTAAAGTGTACGCATAAGCATATATATTTCCTTGTACTGTCTATCTCTTTTTATTCTTTAGTAGTAATTCCAAAGCTAGACAAACATTTTAAAAAATACACAATAAAAACTTAACAACCCCATATCCTGTCAGGCAAACCCAAGTCTCTTCACACAGCAGCGCGTGTCTTGCACGGACTTCGCGCCAGGTATTCTTGTATGGTTCAGATCCCAGGCCCCCCCATCGTCTGAATCACGCTGTACACCTCAAGGACAACTCGAAATCCCCTATTTCTTAATTTATTGATGTTGGATCTTGGAGAACCTCTCTCTTCGAAATTAAGTTAGAGAAAGTTGAAATTTGATGTCCATATAACATATTTTTTAAACACATAACGCATAAAAACTAGGCTGTATTCCTGGAAACCAAGGAAAAGGGGTTGGCTGCAGCATTGGGACAAACCCATCCGAAACTCAGAAAAAAGGGATCAAAATGTGAGTCTATGCGTGTTGGGGGTCCTGGAGCGATTTGGAGGAGAGGGCCTGCCTAGACTGGATTTATTTTGATGGGAGTGTTTGAGAGTTATGGCTTTTTTATGAAACGAATTTGGTTTAAAACTGGGCTTCTCATTGATTCTTGATGGGAGAGTGTGTGCTATTGGCTATCGAATAGATATAAGATAGTCATCCCACTACATTTACTACTTCTGCACTCCCGTTGCGCCAGGGTCTTCCGTATTCGGAAACACCTCTTCTCACCCCTGTCTTCCTCTCTCTTTTTTAAATCTACCAACATGCTTTCACTTTACCCGAATTCTACGAGTGTGAAGGGTTTCCCCCATTATTTGAACAGCTAATTCAAAAACACTTCGTTTTCATTTCTCAACAACCCTTTCCCGCACTACTCTCTTCGATATGCGTTCAATGGCATCATTGGACCCGAAAATCAACTTGTGTTTGAGTTTTGATGGGGATTTCGCTGTAGGCGCGATGGAAGAGTGGATGGAAACGTGTAGACGAGGAATATGGGCTGGGTGAGGGCAAGAAAGAGGGGGAGTGTGATATCCAGGATGATAGTTGAATTGATAGTAGGAAAGGGGGGCGTTAATAAGGAATTGCTGGGAATGTGGGGAGGATATGGGGTGGATGGATGATAACCAGTATTCGTTTAAATAGTTAACTATTTAGTTGAATGAAGGGAACAAAGAGAAAGAGAAACGTCATTTTTACTGGAAATATGCATATACATGGGATAAACAGTATAAAAGCCATGTGTCGCAGAAACAACAACAAATAACATAACCTCAGCCCATAAAAGTACCAAACCCCACCTTATTTATAACTTTTAGTGTCTATTATTATTGGTTTTCATCATTGCTAATGAGTACATATTATATTTAGCAGCCAACAAATAGCACAAATACACACCCATTCATAAATTTCCAGTATCATTTTAAATCGCCATATCCATACACGTATTGCATATAAGGCTCAGCTCAAAGTCTGCATCCCTCACCGCCGTAAAACGTTTCGGCACCGGTTCATTATAGATTAGTTCAGGCTCTCTCGCACCCCCGAGTGTCCTCGCGCCCTTACCGCTGAACATCGGCCTTCGTAGTTGCCCACCATAACGGGTCTCGAATTCTAGTCTTGCACCTGCCCCCGGCCTTCACAATACTCGGTCTTTGAACGGAACTCCGAGAGTCTTCTTCTCCTCTCTTTCTGTCCGCCCATGTATGAGTTGTTCCCGAGATCTCGCTCCCGAACTACTTCCTGTACATCCTGTTTTGACTGAACATACTATTGGACTCTTGAACGATATCGTTGGTCTTCTTGTGCGTTAGGATCCAGCATTTGTAGTTCTAGCTCCCCAAGCCGATACTGTTTGGGTTGGTAAAAAGTCGGCTGGAGTCTGTCATAGTGTTGCCTGATCTGGCTCTGGAGACTGCACTCGCTGGCTCTGAGCTGGACTATGAGATTATTGGCTTGGGTGAGTTAGTTGTCTTTTTTGACAAAGCCATCCTTGTATATCGCTAGATTTTCAATAGCTTCCTGCAGTTCTTGACGCAATCGGTCCGTACTGAAATCTAGCGGGACATTGTGGCTTGTATTCTTTTGCCTCTATACTTCCTACTTGGCTTAAGCCAGTTCCTGCTTGAGGATCTAAATCATGCGACGCTGCGATTCACATTATTGTTTATAGTATGACTATTTTCGATGATGGTTATCGATCTACATCAATAGTATCTTCTCACGCTCTTCGTATCTGATGGTCTAGAAAGGCAGGTAGGCAGAAAGGGGTTTCAATGATGGGTATGGGTACTTGTTGTCGGAGCTGATTCTCATGGCTTAGTTTGAGTTATTTTAGTTAGTCAGACTGTCGGGCGATGGCTCCAACTGCTCTTCTGGGTTTTTCAGATGTATTGGTGGGTTATTCGGTCTGTGTTTTGGAAGTGTCGCGTGGTCGTGGAGGAGTATGCTCGGGGAAACCCTGCTGGGAGCCATAGATTTGTAGGTTGACTTTGTTGAGTGCATTCTGGATGGTGTGAATAGCTTCCATGTCAATATTATTATTTTTTGTGTCTTTGAAGTGAGAGGGATAAGTAAATGTTATTCTAACGTATGTCTGTTAAATATTCCGCCCTAACCTTTTCTAGCTCTCCATATCTTGGTAAAGTGATACCGAACACTAAAAACGATACCTATCATCATCAATCTATTGTATCGATCAATAAGACTCTTCACTAGTTCGCGTATCTTCAGGCTCCCAAAATATGTTAGCTCTATGATTTTTGAAGGTCCTTCACCACCACAAACTTAGTCATATTCCTATATATATACAAATTATTCGATCGGATCTTTCATCAAGAGACCATCAGGTGATGTTTTGTCTCTTTACATCGTCTCTCGTAACTCCCAGTCGCCATGGCCGTTCTCCCATTTTAGAAGATGCTCCTAGCTTCCAGTCAACAATAGACTCAACGCTGATCGCGGATTCACTGTTTTATATCGACTCGCATGTCCTGAAATTCAGTTACCCTTCATTGCCTATGATCTAAGTACAGTCAGGAAACAGTCTTGATTTTGGGTGATATGCAGGCAGCCGGGCTGTCGATGAATGAGTAGTAGCATAGTTTTATCTCTCGTTAGTCCACTGACTATTTCTCCTCTGGTTGATCAGAACAGAATCCACGGTTAGAGCAAACAGCCCTTGGGAGTTTTATTTATGAATTCCAGTGGGTTTTTGTATATTGGTATAAGCAGGATGATTTTGATTGTATAGAGCTGGATTGACATGGCGATATTAGCAGTAAGTAATGGAGTATTGATTCGATAACCGGTCGCGAGTCAGATCGAACGGTATTTAGTGAGGAGAAAATGGGCTTAGAGTCTGGGTCTACACAGAGAATTTGGAAACTGATTTCAAGTTGGTTTCAGTCTGGGACTAAGCGTTATGGAAATTGCAAGTCTGAGATTCGGCCCTGATTAGGACTCGTCCAGACCTGGGAGACAGAGGGAATGATCTTATCTGGGGATGATGGTCGAAGGTTCGATGACTCTGCAGATTCGCTGAAACTCGTGCAGACACCGATATTTTCTATTTATGGTTCTGGAGGTTCACGTGCTTCTTGCCGAGAGGGAGGTAGAGGTTGAGGCCAGGCAGACGAGGATGTGTGGGGCGATCAGATGCTTTCTGCTCTTTGAGTTTTTTGAGAGAACACTTTGAAGGGAATGGTTTGGTGAGGGATTTGGAAGGTTGTATCATTTTTGGGATATCGTGTGTGTAAATCGATATGATAGTTACTCGGGAGAAGAATATGTTTTGGGATTGGGACTAATAAAGATTGGACACGTTACTCGCAAGTCGATCTTTCAAATCATCGCACTAGACTTTATCTCTAATTGTCGATAAGCCGGCACGGTTATATCATTAACAGAATAGCCAGTCTACCAATCTACTCCTACAAAAATAGGCGAAAGATATATACAGCGAAACCATCTCATTTGTAAATGTGGTATAGCCTAATGATCCCTCAATATATTTTCTATCCCTTATCACAACAGCTTCAATAGACCCTCCAACCGACTTTCCTTCTGCATCATCACCAATTGGCAGTTCGGATACTCTTGTGCCAGCACTCCCATTGTCGATCCCACTTCGTCCACTAGGCCCAAAGCTTTGGCTTCTTCTCCATCGAAAACGTCAGCCTCATAAAGCCTGGCTTGCCTTTCAGATTTGGGTACTTTGAGCTTGTTGCCTCGGAAGTTCTCAACATGTGCGATGAACTCTTTGTGTAGCTGCTGGGTTATCTCCTTCATGTGCTGTTTGGTAGCTTCGGTCGTGGGGATAAAAGGGTCGATAAACTGGCGCACTGAATTTCTACAGCGAACAGTAAGAAGGTTATTAATTGGAGGCAGCGAGTGATGAAGGGCTTTTACTCTGTGGTGTCGACTCTTCGTCTCTCGATCCCGAATCTTTCGGACATCTTCTGCAAGTTAAACTTGCTGCTGACCACCCCGATGGATCCCACAATGCTCGATCGATCCGCGTACACTTTGTCTCCAGCGCACAGGATCATATATCCACCACTCGCAGCGATGTCCTCAGCGAAAGTATACAACTGGAGATGGTGCTACTTGGCAAAGGACCGCAGTTTGTTGACCACCAGTTCGCTTTGTACAGGCGCCCCTCCTCTGCTATTGATAGAGACTGCGAGTGCGCGAGCAGTAGCGGTGTCGACACGTTTGAGAGATTAGTGGACTTTTTGGACCATCTTGGAGTCGATGAGACCATGGACAGGGATGATGGGGACGATGGGCTTGAATAGTTTGCGCTGGAGAGTCTTGAGATTCATGAGTATCTGTGATGAGGATTACTGATGTTTTTAATAATATGGATGGAGTTTTGTAATTGCCGAAGGCAAAAGCAACAGGGGGATCGCGATCGAGATATTAATTATACATTGAAACATTTAACATCGAAAACAGGAAGAATCCTTCATATTGATGATCATCAGGAAGCCTACCAAGATCTAGCTCAAGCAGGAAGAGGATTTCGCAGAGTATGAGGAGTTCAAGAGGAAGCATGAGTCCAACAAGCAGAAAAACAGTTCCCGCGAGGAAAGACTTCTCTTTTCCAATAGTTCTCGCATGCAGATGGCAATGATGAACGACAGTGGTTCCGATTTCAGGTTTTCTGCGCCACGAGAGTTCTATCGCACACCCACTAGCAACAACAATAACAGCTTCGAGTCTCGCGACGAACGCAGAGGAGACAATGTGCAGATGAACCAGCTGTTCTCGATGCTGCTTAACGGGATCACTCCTGCGACTCCTCCCCAGAACCACAGCGACGATCGTGGGAGTTACTCGTCACCCCCTCCCCCCGAGACACCATGAGGATGAGACTCGCTTTTCTAATGATGGTCCCGAATGATATTATTGCTTTCGATAGTGCAATTCAAATTCCTGAATGCCATTTTGAACGGCTCATAACATCGTGTACCTAGACTCTGGGGAGTTAATTTTATATAAGCTTAATGGTATATTTTTTGATAGCATATATAGCGTCCCCCAATGAACATACCCTAACCTCTATAATTACCTGCTGAAGATACCCTTGATGCTTAAGTTCCCCTGGCTGATAAGAAAACCTAGGAGCTCTCTGAACTTCTCCAGATCTACAAACTCGAACTCAACTATACTCAGAGCTGTATCGGCAAAATTGTCCAGTTCGAAACTACTTAATGTGCAGTCTCGTTCCAAAATCAGCACTCAATTTCCAATCTCCTAACGATCCGGGTTGATGACTTGGTCTACTTGGGTCTACTCATGGCTTCGTCCATGTTTTTCGCAGTCTACAACTGGGTTCAGCTCTCTGGCACAGGTTCTAGCTTCATTGAGGCATACAGATCTTTCTGTATAATGAGTTTCATTTGTTCTGCGATTTGGCTGATTTCATCGCATTGGTACCCACGTCTCGCCATGGTCTTCTTCTACTTGCTGCTCCCAGTCGGAGTGGTTCTGGCCTTCTACCGAGTCTCTCCGGCTCAGTAAATATCGGTATTTAATCTACTTACCTCTTTCAATTCCATCCAATAACAATGAACTAGTTTCTTCCCATGGATATTGTAGACCCGAATACCACATTCTACGACTGGATCGGCTATTTCGGACTTCCTGCGGCTCTCATCTCCATGCCCTTAGTCTACCCACTGAAGTAGTACATCAGGAACAAGATGGGCGCCATCTATAGCTTCATGTACGGCCTCGGAGTCCACATAATGTTGCTTCTGTGGCCTCTGCATGAGTTGATCAGCGATCTCGCAAAATATGGCGCCATAAGTTCTTCATTCTTCAGCAACAATCTACCGATCATCTACGGTGTGTTCGGACTGATGCTTTGCTTCCTGTACGTGTACATAAACGAGAAACTATTCTCGCCTAAGCACGAGACAATACGAAGTTGGCTGCTGGAAATGGATCTCTCAGAAACACAAATAGACGACTACGCTAAACCTCCTGACTCCTTTTTGGTTACAAACTATAAAGCACTAGAAAAAACACTGTCAATCATTGTATTTGTCATGCTACTCAGTCTTGAAGTCTACTTCATGGTGCTGTTGATCACAAAACTGAGCCTCGGCCAATTCTCTGATATTTGGTCAATTCCTTTGACTATGGCTTACCTGCCAGTCTTTCTTCTAATAGGATGCTGGGTGATCAACTCTACCCTTTCTAACGCATGGACATTCTTTTTCATGTCCGTCGCTGCCCTGGTGCCTAGTGTTTTCTATCCCTTGCTGTACTCGAATGGTAGTTCTGTGAATATTTTGATCCTCGCAGTCGGCCCCTTTACGATGATCTTCTGGACTATCCTGAAGAGTATCCGAAAATCAGACCGCATCCTGCTTCTCGTGTGCATTGGTGGTCTCTTCATATTTATCTTCGTGCCTGGACTGATTCTCTCACTCAATCGGTTCGAGATCATGACTAAAGATGCTGACCTCAAACAAAGTATTGAGTATGCTTGCATGGGTACCATCGCCGCGGCAATTTCGGTAGTGCTCTTATACTTTTTGGTCCGGATCATTCTTTTCGGAATTTCGTTCATCGAGCAAAACCAAAAGTTACAGCTGGTCGACAAGAACATCGACTATGCCTACGAAGAGGACGAAGTCAAATACGTACCATACCAGATCAACAGGACATTCAGTCTGCAAGCCCTGACCCATCTTGATCTTACGAGGGTAGGTCAACTCCTGAATGCTGTGTTTTTCATAGGCAGTGAAACTATTACGATTTATTGTCTCAACGCAGTTCTCAATATTTACCCTCCTACCGGTTACTTCTTCAGCCCAAGCATCACCTACGTCATATACGTACAGTTTGCGATCAATTTTTCAGTCTTCGCCCTGCTTCAATATCATGTGTCGACTAAACCTTTTACGGCACATGTACCCAACAGTCTTGTAATGATGTTGCTCTTACCACTCATAAGTTCTCTAGGTCTGGCTGTGATCAGTTTCTTAGTCAGTGGCTCCTCTCTGCAGCTAGTCTTGAGATTGCTGGCTGTGTTCCTCTTCATCATGATGCTCATACTAATAGGACTGACTCTGCTAAAAAATGACAATGCACACTTGAATGGGTTTCTAACTCCTGTGTCAGTGTTTCTGATCTGGGTACTTTTGATCCTGCCATTCTTGAACCTCGTGCCTGCTGCTTCCATCTTCATCGACCAATCTCAGTTTGGACATTTTCTGTACCAAATCATCCTTGGGGCTTCTGTACTGATTATCAGTGTTGTATTTATCATCACCCTCATATTCAACGCCATCCTTAATCGCTTTGAAGAGGAGAAAAAAGAGAAACAAATCACAAAATAACTGAAATCTTTCCTGAACCAGTGTGGAGTCGAGACAGAAGATGAGGCTTTGCATCGATTTTACTAATCCTTCCAATACCGAGACAAGAAGTATGTTTTCTACCTGAAGAACGGTTATCCTGTACGATACTTTGAGAATGAGACTGGGAATACCTAACTGATAACTATGGAGGATTACGAAGAGAGGAAATCCAAGAAGATATCTGAAAAGACCATCAGATTTACCCAAACATTTCAAAAATAGAAGAAGGAATAGACTGGATCGAAGTACGAATATCCTTGTTGTATGGGTTTCCTGGGCTGTCTCTGTGGCGACGAAGAGCTGTTTGATTAGAAACTCAAGGAAGTCGTGGACAACAACCAGATAGACAAGTAAAAAGCAGAGGATATGCTGCCACTTCTGGTGCTGGATGCTATTGTCCGCAAGAACGTTCTGGACAAACCCAGAAGGAAAGAGAAAGATAGGACCATCAGCAACAAACCCAAATAAGACATAATCAGCACCCGAACTATAGAGTTGCGGAACATGGTCAATACCAAGAAGAAGACCTACTCCGACTTCTACGACAAACTCTCCCGAGATAGAAAACTGCGCATAGAATCCCTCCACCACCTCTTCACTTTCTTCTCGAACTAAGATGAGGACGCAGAGAGGAGCATTATCTTCAACGATCTCAAAATCATGTTCGAAAAATCTAAGTTGGAAATAGAAAATACCATGCTGAATACCCTGTACAATAAATATGCGACAGTCCAATGGGGAGAGATCTCGGCTTTGAATCTGGATGGTTTCGGTCTTGTTCTGTACGATGTCTCTGAATACCTGGTTGAGTAAGGCCCTTATCCTACGAAAGTCGAGGGCATCCTGACTTAGGTCATAGTTCCTAATCTCTGTGCTCTCAAAGAATTCAGGTAGTATCTGGATAGAATCTACCAATTCCATTAATTCAAGAAGGTCGACACTAATGATAGCCCTTTTATGCGACTTGACGATCTGAAAGAAGCCATTGAGGCAAAGAACAAGGACCAAAAAGACAAAATGGATAAAAAAATAGGAGCCCAGAAGGCAGCCAAAATAGTTGTACAAGCATGGGAATAGGAGTAGTAGGTTAAGGAATAAGGCAATTGCAGACTCAAATCAAAAGCCAATCTCTACAACTGTTGGAGTTCGCTCATGAATTTCCTATATGCTATATTTTCGTATGTCCCTGTAAAAATCAAGCTGCTCTTCCTCAGAGAAAAGGAAGTCGAGCGGGTCATGCAGAAGAAGACGAAGGGTTGGGATTATGTGAGTGTCGAGAGTGCCAAGCTCCTTGAGAAGGTAGAATCGGAGTATCTCCGTGGAACTAATAACGAGTATCTCTTTAGAAAAACCTTCAACAATATTTTCCCTGCTTTGATGAAGCTGCTCGACCTGTACTACTTTGTGTCTCTCACTCTTTCGGATCCCAACGTCCCTTGGTTCGGCAACACCCCAGATATAAACCCTAACAACGGCGGCTTTCTGTATAACAACTACGTCTCGGTGTTCTGGGTGTGTGTAATAGTCACTTTCATTTATGCAATAATGAGTGTGAAGGCTGTTGGATACATCGCTGAAGGACGGTTTGGCCTGACCGAGTTTGGTGCTCCTGCTGGCTTTCCTCATCCGATGTTCTTCTTCACGAATATCTTCAAAACTATCAGTACGAGTTTGTTTTCTATAATAATGACCACCATCTACGACACCTTCGACTGCAACTGGATTTACAACACTAATAATCAGTTCCACCTCTACCGTGACACCTCCATATAGTGCCTCTCCAGCACCCATACTCTATATATCATCATGGGAGTCATATCCTTGGCAATCTACTACCCAATCAGTGCCTATGCCTCCCCCAACTTCCAGTTCATGGAAAAATCTCTTGACCTCAAGTATAAGCCTAGTTACATGGTAGTATCTTTCCAAAGCAAACTGATCCTTGTTGCTGCTAATGTCTTGTTGACTTCAACTTCGGCTCAAGATCGTACTCTCGAAGTGGTATATATGGGTATCATTATTGGAACACTTGCTGTGCTGGTTTCGGTGGTGTGGTACTCTCTCCCATGTCTGATAACTTGGTTCAATTATGTAGACCTCCTGGTCCTCCTCATAGGACTAATTTTTAATGTTGGTGGAATGGCGTTGTATCTTACAAACTAAAGCCTATATTGCTGGCTCGGAGTTGGGGGAGGTTGCCTGTTGAGTTGTACGATAGTGTTGATCCACCTAAAAAGAACCTATTTCAAGAGCACTGAGTAGGGAGATGAGGAAGTCGTTGAGAATGAATAGCTAATATTAGCCTTGGCATAGAACCAGAAAAGATTAAAGAGGATAGCGAATATAGGAAAATAAACTAATATAGGAGATCAACTAGTCCAGAATGAGCAAAACAGCGAGATCATCACAAACCAAGCATGAGTGGCGGATGATCATATGTAATTTGATGATATGCGTTGTATGTCTGTAAAGTACGGCTGACTGTAACAAATTGTTATTAACTTCCAGAAATATCTAAGACCCATCAGATAACACTTCATCAAATGACTTGCATCATCTGGTCCTTGGAGTTCAACATAACCTTGACTGCGCTCTAAGGCCCTCCTACAACTTCAGCTTCATTAGAAGAGCTAGAAGGGGATTTCACCTTTTGATTGACCACTTTATTACTTTCCAACACTGCATCTGATTTCGTCCCTTCCGCCTCGTCCACATACTCATGACAGAATTTCTCGAATGATGCGTGGCGCTCATATGATATTAAGACCGAACCTTCGACGCAAATTGCTGCGACTGTGCCGAATGTCACTAGAGCTGCCACTGCTTATTCTGAGGAGCTGAGTGTCGTACAGACCGCTATGATCTGGAAAGCTACTACTACTATTTTAAGGTAATTTCCTTTTTCCAAGGGCTTCACGAATATTTCCCTTATCTTGACATTCAAATAAGATCTGGCTAAGAACACTAAGCACACCAATACATACACTGGACTCTTTGCGAATACTAAAACAACAGCATTCACGACACTGCAGATCAGGTCGACCCAGAGTTCCAACTTTATCATGCGGGAGTTGGGTTATCCAAGGAGAACTCTTAAGCAAAAGCCCACAATCAATACTAAACAGAAAGCTGCTAGTCCAATAGTTATCTTTTTGAAATCGTAATCTACTTGTGTTGGCACTTGTCGGGCTGAGCTATTGACTAGCTCTTGGATGCTTAGATAGACAAGAGGAAACAATAGAAATCTATACAAGAACTCACACGTTCTGTTTAGCACCTTTTTCTTGTGTAGGATCCAATTATTTTTATGAGTTACTAGTCGGAAAGTTACAAAGACGACAAATGTTGAGCAGAAGACGATGAAAGGTACTGATGCGATTCTCAAGAAGTTACTATCCAAGCTCAGTAGTACGGTTCGGGAGTTAAGCACTGTCTCCTGATAGCCTTGAGGTAATAGTTGTGACGTCTAGATGCCAAGCCAGGAAAACCTTAGTACATATAGTAGCTGTGACATCGTTTTCTAGTCAGCAGTAGAGGAGAGAAAAGACATAGTCTGAAGGAAAAAAAGGATAGTTGAAGATTTAAATCCTCTTATATGTAACAAGAAGTTAGTGAGGAAAGCGAGAACGATGAGAACGTAGAAGAGAATCAAAATACCGGAAGCCGGTTGACCTGAGTCTTCCAAAGAGTAGAGAGAAGGCAAGTATATTAATTGAGTGAATTATTCGGAGTCAGACACACTCTGCTATTCAAGAAGTCTTCGAGCATTCTTTTTAACAATAACTGTGATTGTCAGCAATTAATTGGAGATGCTTTTGTTGGGGTTCAAAAACGTGAGGTATAACTGTTTCGATTTCAGAAAGCGTTCGGTGACTTCAAACTCTAAGGCAGCAGCGCTATAAGCTTTCTGTTCGTCTGTTTTATCCAGATAAGTCAGTGAAACTGATACTCTTATGTTCGCAGGATTGGCGGTTGCATTAAAAGGTAGTATTATGCGAGTAGTCTATCTGGACTGAGCCATGGAGTATTTAGTTGCATTGACCACTTGAACACAGGTACCTAGCACCTTATAGTAAAGGTTTTTCTAGTCACACAGCAGGCAGATCTCATTTGTTTAACATATAAGACAGCCTTCGAGCTCACAATCCACGCACCATCCATAACTGGTTAGGAAGGTGCTGTTTTTACAAACACATCTAAGTCCATCTTCTGAAGGAACTCTACTGTTTAAGCAGCTAGAGCATTTATAGGTTTTGGACTGGCAGTATTAGGGATTACAAAAACTAAGCTTTGGAAAAGCCTCGACTGAACCATTCACACAAGGGCAATATTAGGAAGGGATGTTTTGACGGCTCGTGTTTACTGTCTCGCAGCTTGTACAAAATATTTTTTATGCAACAGTGTTGTAGATACAAGATTTGCACTCGGCAGGACACAAGATACAGTCACTTAGGTAGAAATATTGACCCAGAGGACACACGCAGCCTAAATTGTTAGGGGACTCAACGAGACCCGACTTACACAAACATTTCCCTTTGACCAGCTATCGACCAATGCCTTGAGGACAGGCAAGACAAGCACCCTCATAGTCACAAGTCTAACAGCCTACCGGACAGCAGGTCTTGTTATTGGTGCTGCCAAAATACCCAGATTTACATGGACAATCAAGCTCGGGAGTATTAACCCTATTATCGGTTTGGTTGCAGCTTAGACATACAATCCTACCTGATGCGATAGCGACTTGATACTCACAAGTTTGGCAATAGTAAGGGCACAACAAGCACGATGCTTTTTACTCGTGCAGATATGAGTTTCGGCTGCAGATACATTTCTTACTGAAAAGCACCAAGCTCGAGTTGGTACAGACACATTTACCTTCTTATATTTTCTGGGTGCCTGGATCGTGACACTATGTACATCCTTGGTAGTAATTACATTTTTTGCAGCCAGGACATGGAAGGCAGGCCCCTGAAGAAAAGAATTACCCTTCCCTACAACTGGTGCAGACCCCATCACGTAATACCGCATACATCAGACATTCACAATTGAACATAGATATGTTCCAGTAAGTACTGTTGTATCTGGAAATGAATCTCAGGGTCACAGGTGCGCAGTCGATGCACCCTTCACTAGTACAAACGCATCCGTCAGGACAAGAAAAACACTGTTATTTGACTGTGTCGAAATAATACTTATCTGGTTAGCTGTCTGATAGACACTGGCATCTGTCGTTTGTGCTGTTGTAGTAGTAGGGTTCGGGACACTCACATTATTTAGTATCAGCATTAAACGTCATGTAACGTTTACATACGCATTCTCGCCCTTGGGAGTCGAATTCCATATTCTAGATACAGACACATGATGAGGAGGAATCAGTTTCAACTGTTGTGATATTAGTATTGGTGCAGCCAGAACATCCCGTATCATCGCAGGAACAAGAATCGGGACATAGTCTACACAGACTGTCCTGTACATCCCGGTACACACCGAGGCTAGCGTTACAGACGCACGCATCCGCGTATAGCGGGCCAATTCGTTAACAACGACAATAATTTAAATCATCTTCAAACGTACCCGGGTCGCAATAGCATGTGAACTCATTTTTCGTGTTTTTAAGAACCGTCCGCATGGTGGAAGTCTCGCATTTGGAGCATCCAGTACTGTCGCAAGTACAACCAGGAGGACATTTGGTGCAGATATCCTGCTAGTTGTCGCAATAATAGCTTGCCGGTTCAAATTTATTTAGAGGAACGCAATTGTTATCTTATACAGTGTAAGCAAAGCGACATTTGCAACCATAGGGAGTCATCATAAAGTAAGGTTGGCATTACACATTGTACCCCTTAATCATAAACCCGGTGCCATCGCAAAACAGACACCCTTTCTCATTGCAGCTACAGTCAGAAGAAGCACTTCGGCAGGTGTTGTTGAAAATGTACTCTTGCGAGAGATAGTCAGTTAATCCTTTGCAGTAGCAATCCTCCACCCCAAGGTAAACTATCTTTTGGGCTAGATCGCCCTAGCATACGCAATCCGCACCACTTTGTGTCCAAGGATACCGACAGCTGTAAGTTTTAGTGGCGTTGCTATAGACACGATGGCTGGTGCTCTAATTGCAGACGATACTGGGATTCGTCCCGCTGGTGCAGGTACAGTTGGTGGGACACACACACTGCTAAGAAGCACTTTCTACTAATGGAAACTTGCACTCGCACACGAACTTCTGTGCTTCGAACTGCTTACACTCTCGAAGAGTTTCCACGTTACATTTATAACAGCCTTTGTCGCTACATGTGCACCCTTTAGGACATTTAGTGCACCTGAGAGTATTAGGGTTATAGTAGTACTGGGCAGGCAGATCTTCACTTAGACAATAACAGCGCTTTGTCTCATTATTCAGATTGTAGTTTTCACTTATACATATGCACTGGTCACGTGAGCTCGTAGTGTTCTAGGCAACTGTCATATTTTCGTAGCAGGAAGTGCATCCGTAGGAGACAGAAGTCTTGCACCCTACGGGGACACAGAAGTTTTCATTAGGTATCTGTTACTAGAAGCCCTATTTACATCCGCATGTCTTGGTTTCTTCTGAATAGAGGCGCATATAGGAGTTGAGACAGTTTCGGCAGGACGCTGAAATCGTAGCACAGTTGCAATCAGAAGGACACAGATTACTGGATCCTTCCTGAAACAAGCAAACCAGGAGGACTAGCAGGCAGAAAGTATGTTGAAGTTGAGGCATAAACTGAAGACTGTTGGAAAAAATGATGTGCGTTGCGTTCAATCACGGTTTATTTTTAAAAAACTGAAAATTCGATCACTTTTTAGTTGTTGGAGAAGAGAGCTTATATCTTTTGGGCGTGTACGGTTACGAAATAGTGAAATGGACTGGGACATTAGAATGCCTATTCAGATTTTAAGGAGTAAATACAGGACTGTTATTTTGTGCATGCCTATCTCAATAATATGAAGGAGACTGGCAAGATGATGTCGATATCCGGGACTGTTCATGAGATGTCTGTGTTCGGGACTTAGTCGTGCAGCCAGTGTTTTACTGCTCGGTGTTTAATGGGAGGCACACCACCAGGCATGTCAATATAAACTAGGCTGTGTCACTATAGCCCTTCCCCGGATATAATATTACAGCGAAATACCCATAACATATCTAATGGACGCAAAAGCAACCAAGTTCCTAGAATACGTCTCCAAATACTCTGTCCGCAGCCAGATCATCCGCTACTACGCCCTCATTGAGTCCGGCGCCAAAGATCTTACCAGTATTTTGGCTCCGCATTTCCTGAAGCTGAGCCTCGAAAATGGCCTCAATGGATCCTTTAGTACCATCTTCAGCTATACCGGAGTAAGAAAATCTTGTCTAACCGTCATGATAGATGATCGATATGTCGCCGTACCAAGCCGATAAATCCAAGCTCGAAACCTAAATGCTAAAGGTAACTGGGTAACTCAAGAAGGCAATCGCTGGAGCCAAGACAAATGTAATTCAATCATCATATTACTAGTTGCAACCTACCCCAGAACGACAACCGTGAGGCTGCGCTATTGACACTGAAACTCGCTAAGGAGTTCATGCGCTTCGCAGAGTACGCAGAAGCAGAAGAACAATTCAGAAAGCTTAGATAATATAATCAAATTTCCCCTGAAGAAGTGTACCCGTTGATTGTCAAAAACAACATGTATGCCAGAAAAATTGAGAAGAACCGAGGACTAGGCATCAGCCAATTGGCTACTTAGAAGTTGACCAACGAGCTCAGGGAAACACTGGTCGCCGAAGATCTGCGATAGATCTATTAAGGCAAGTTCAACCTATTTGAGCATATTCTGCCGCTGGAGCTGTCTGAGACACAGGTGAAGAACTAATACATCACTGATAAAGAAATGGGTATCTACTACTCCTTGCTGGTGCTGGCCCAAGCTGACAGGAACAAATCGCGCAAATACGTAAAGTGGAGCAGCAGGCTCGAGAAAATGCACGTCAACTTCAAGTACAAAGCCCTCCTGGAAGAAGTCGATCGCATCGTGGAGACTCTGGGGTTTGATCCATTCCTAGGGCCCCACAAATAGGAAATCCGCAAAAGAATCCGAGCTAATATGTTCTTCGAGGTGCTCAAGTGTTTTAACGTCATCAAGAAAGAAGACATCGAAACCAAGTTAGGCATCGGGATGGACGAGGCCAGGCAGATCATCCGTGATAACAAAGCCGAGGAAAGCTACCTTTACGACCCCACCACCGAGACACTGAACCTAGTAGAACAGCGCAGCAGTCTCCTCGGCACTCTCGACAAGATCCACGATATTCTCAAAGGCAAACAGAAAAAGATCATCAAAGAGAAGATGCGGATGGAAGAGGATAGAAGCTCAATGTTCGGGGCAATAGGATCGCTCGGAGGGTTTGCTGGGATGCGGAATTAGCGACGGGGTAAGTTTAAACGGGAGAGTCGTGACGATGACTACGAATATGGTAATTGATGGTGGGTGTCGTGGCTACACAAAGTATATGGGTATTAAATATAAGCAAGACATGGTACTGGATGGAGGGGAGTTAGCAGTATGAGTAGTATACTATCCAATTTTGATAAGAAATCCGCTTGATAATTTCAAAATAGAGGGAGAGGAGAAAAATAATGAGGGAGGGAAAAAGAGAATATTGGGATGACAGCAAAAACTATGAATCTAGTTCTGAAGTAAGTTGGTCGCACGCATCTATTATATCTATTATACATTCACGCATCAAACCATCCTCCTTTATTATCTATGTCCTAGAACCAGAGTGCCCCTACAGACAACCAACTCCAAATCGCAGTAGCCATCTCTAAGGCACTCGATTCCCGAGCTGATCAAGACAACCTCCAAGTAACTTTTCAACCTTCAACACTCCTTCTCCCTCACTTCCATCCTGCCTCAGCATTTCCTCCAAGTATTCTACAAACGAAATCTCAATGAGAAATCGATCATCAAAGAAAAAAGGCTATCCACGTTCAATGTGTTCCTGTGTCGCGTCGCAGAGCAATCTAGAGTTTCCAATGATAGTTATCCCCTGTTCCCCACTATCGACTGCTTCATGAGCAAGGCAATCAGTCTATCGGCTACTCTCGGTAATCTATCTTTCCCTTATCCCTTTTCATGTGGTCTCAGAGCAACAGTCCATCGTCCAGAACACATATTATTGGATCGCGAAAATCATCGAAAGCGCAGCACAGTAGAGGGAGTCAGTGGGCTGGGTTGTGGCTATGTTATAACATCTTTTTTTAGCGAAAAAGCAGAGTCTGCCGTCAGTCGAAGATTACGTGTCCATGTTTACTGAGGCTCAGCATCCTGTGCTCCGGACGATCAAACCCAAATAAATAATACATGCAAACTCGGCTGTCTCTCAAAGTTTTAGCCTAGTCAATGAAGGCTGTTTTGCAGGACTCTTTAACCATATCAGAGTAGACGTTTTGTTCGGCCGTCTCTATGACAATGTAGAGGATATCGTGAGAGTGACCACGCTGTTCCTATCATGTTCCAGCCAGATCCGCCTTCTCCAGAAACACAAAGTGTTTAGAAAGTCCTTTAATCCCCAGAATAAAGACCCATCGGTAGTTACCAAATGCTTGCAGTTGGTCCTGGACGGAGGCGATCTCGATTGCAATGGCTGTGAAGATCTCCGAACTACTATAAAAAAACTCAGTTCCAGCAACATAGTGTCGAGTCCCAACAGCAAGCCTACGATTTCGGAGCTGCTTGTTTAATTTGAACAGTCCAACTCCCACTCCTTTGCCCCTTTGTATCGCATTCTGCAGAGCCAGGCTACTCTGCCAAAGTCCAAGCTGAAGTAGATATTCGAAGTCCCCAGAATCAGCAACAGGATGGGTATAATCATAGCTCTGATCCTCTCGCAGCACTAGGCGAAAAGTTGCTTCTCCGATATTATCAAGATGTATGAGCAAATCAAAGATCCGACCTCTCGGGACCGGGTCATAGCCATGGAACTCCTGCATTTCGTGCTCCAGACCAATAATAGCCGCGCAGCACTCATCAGCAGAATACTCGAAACTGTGAAACCCACTGCTCTGAATGATGAATGTACTTTCGAATTCCTACCCCTTTATAGTCTAACGAGAGGGAAGGTTGACAAGACAGAAAAGCAAGTCTTAGGTGGCATCCTCCAGAAGGATGTCAGCGCCCTGCATACTGAAAGAATCTACAAAGTGAAGGTAGGTCTGCAAGTGTACATTGGCTAATCGATTCCTCTATTAGCCCAGGTGGAGGTACTCTCCAAATACACAAGCAAGAAACTTGAAGAACTAGTGGCTTCTCTCAGTAGCGTGCCTGAGGATTTGCTCGAGGTTGTGTTGATGCGAGTCAACAATCTGCTGGACGATCGTCTGATAGAAGAAGTACCGGCTAAGGTAGTGGACTGGCTCGTTAAAAAACATGCCGAAGAATCCGCCAAGTATAAGAGAATACTGAAGGAGTATCTAGTAACGATTAAGTTGGATAGCCACTACAACTTTTTTATTGCACTGAAAGGTTGGAACATGTCTTGTAGAGAACATTAAAAATTAAACTTTGAGCAGCCTGGAGTTTTCCCTATCCTGATCCAACCTGCTACTGTCGAGAGGCTCAGTAACGAGAATTACTCAGAATTCCTACTTCAGGAAAGAGTCTCAGGCTACACAGGTCAGCTGTGGGAGCTCGAACAGTTGGATTCAAGAATCAGCGAGTTGTCTCGCCTCCTCGGCAACATCGAAGAGAAGGCAACCAATAAGAAGGATGTTCGAAAGATCTTAGAAACTCATTCATGGCCCCTCATCTGGTTGCTACAAGCCATCTACTACCACATGCATTACAACTTGAGGAATAGCGATATTCTCACGAAGATGATCGGGTATCTGGAATCGGACGTCGAGGCACACGAAGCCGCAGAAAAGAAGGCAGCAGAATTGGACCTCGAATTCATGAGCATCGAGAAATCCCTAGACACGCTGCTGGAACAGGCTTATGAAGTCACAGTGCCTCTGATCGCGAAGATGATAAACTCTGTGAAAACTAACAATCTAGTCTAGTCCAAAAACCAGTCGAAAAAGAAAAAGAAAGGGGCCAAGAAAGATGAAGCAAGCACAGCCAAAACTGGAGCGGTGGCCGAACAAATCAACGGACTGCTTGATCGATTGATGTCGAGCATCATCGATTCTTTGAGACTGCTGCTCAACAAACCCAACAGACTTTCTGATTTCTCGGCCATCATCACAATCATCGAAAAACTCCTATCCTTGATGAAGGTGAGCTCCGAAGAAGAAGAAGTAGCCATCGTAGAAGGGTTGTTGGCTTGGATCGACCAGTTCTTCATGATCAGTTTCAAACTAGAAGACTAAGCAAAGTTATTAGGCATGGTGAACTCGATGCGGATCTTCTGGGTCAAGGTCGAAGGAATCCTTCGAAACAAGATGCGTCCTGAACAACTCGCCAAAGTGTTTCAGATTTACTCAAAACTACTGGCCCAAATACTGGATCTCCAGTCGTACAAAAAACAAGAAAATATCGAGAATGAGATACTGAATATCCTGTTGGTTCTTCTCAGACTTCAGTCTAGTTCTGATGAGATGCAGATCGAATCTCAACTAATGATCCCTGTTGATAAGCTGCTAGACGCTACTGAGAAGTTCAAAATTGTTGGAAGTACTGACAATAGTTACTACTACTGTGAGACGTGCCAGAAGAATGTCTGCGAAATATGTTCGAACTTCATGCACCGCACTCATGATAGGAGCTATATCGGCAAAGACAGGAGTCTGTGCAGTCATGATACCCCTCCTGAACCCTCCAACCCCAACTCAAGAAGGGCAGATGAAAGAGAGATGCTGCTAAGAGAACAACTACTGGGTGTAGAACACTCCCAATAACGCATCCTGCAAATTACTCGGATGCTGGAGAGAAGGGAGTATGAGAGATTTTAGCGATCCGACAGGGAACCCGGTTCGAGGACTCTCGTGCACTTACCTCCTGGAATGACTTCCCTGAGCGGATTTAGCATGGGGCAAGTGACGGGCATAGCCAACCCTCGAGAACCCAATAGAGAGCAAGCAAGCAATAATAACAATTTACCTCCGGCTGAAAAGCCGCCTATGGATGAGGACCACACCTAGATCAAAAGCTGCAGCGATAAATCCGTAATGGAGGCTGATTGGTCAAGTCCCAACTTCTTCTCGCAATACACTCCTGTGAAGTACGCAGAGCCTGCCTTAGAAGAGTATCCCAAACACAACCAACTCGACATGTCCTGTCTCTTGCAGTAGCTGTCTAAGCATATCAAGACCAACATAATCCTGGCGAACAGTGTTAAGTAGCTGAAAGAGAAAAGTAACCAAGCTTTAAGAAACTTCAACTTCGAGTCGAGGAGTCTGGTCGCAAATATCGAAACCATCCAAGATAGAATCATACTTCCCCAAAGCTTTGGACTCAGAGATCCAGACTATGATCATCGAGGACCCCAGTCTATCGGTCGGAACCTAATTGCGAGCAACTCCAAGGTCACGGCAGTCGGCAGAGGCAACTCCATAACTTTTCTACATCATGCGAAACTGAGAAATATTAGCAGCAACCCTGGCTCTAACACCAATAGGAGAGTCCGCGATCAGACAATGTTCTAACTATAGCAGATAATATCTCAGAATGGAGTCACCATGAGTTGCGACAACTTCTACTTGGCGTTTTCCGATAAGAACCAAAATCTTCTAGGAGTCTTCACACCAAGTCCTCTTCTATGCATCTTCAATATTGAATCAGAACATCCTGTAAAGCACTAGTTTTTGTTGGACAAAGAACTCAACAAGATCTCCTGGCTCCACAACTCTGCTAACCAAGTAGTTGGTATCACTGACAATATGGTTAGAGTGGTTGAGATCTCCTTCGAACCCAATCCAGCTAATCGGAGGACGAAGTAGGTCTTGCGAATTGTCGGAACTCAAACGATTGTTGATTACGCTATCAGACAAGTCGGCTCAGACACCTACCACCTATACTTAGTCTACCAAGATGGCTCTTTGTTCTACTCATCTTTCAGCAGTCATCTCGATGGGGAGTAAATAGCTATCACCAGCCAAATCGCGATCCCAGACAACCGGTAAGGATTAGCCCAGGTATGGGCGTCGAGCAAATCCGATCTAGGAATTCTGTCTTTCAAAGATGGATCTAACCTCCTATGCAGACTGGAAAAGAGCTAGATCACATCAAGTGTCAATTTGAAACTAAAAACCATAACGAGCCATCCTCCTGAATTCCAGAATGTGTTCTAACGGGTCGGCTTCAAAATGTCGAATATTAGAGAAGTGGATGTGGGAGCTGACAAACTTGTGATTGCTTGTAGTCTGCGCAAGGACTCCCAGCTGGCAGGACCTGGTAATTTC
The DNA here is from genome assembly GCA_023053545.1 of Lepidurus packardi. Lineage (NCBI taxonomy): Eukaryota > Metazoa > Arthropoda > Branchiopoda > Notostraca > Triopsidae > Lepidurus > Lepidurus packardi. The sequence goes on from JAKZAN010000161.1 coordinate 29,335, forward strand.
GCACTCATCGAGATCAGTGGGAACAGCAGTCTGGCGGTTGGCATTTTTACAGATGCAGTCAGAACAGAGGTCTTCGACGTAGTCCCAAAGATTGATGAGCAAGCAAACAACAACAAGTACTTAATTTTCGGACTGCAGGATGGGAATGTCTGGATCAAAAACTTCGAGTTCAAGCACAATGGCGGCCTTGAAGCTCACCAGAAAGAGGATTCGATTCCGGAAGGGTCCCTCGAAAAGTACAACAAATTGATCATGAATAATAGATTACTGGACTACCTGGGACCTTCTGCCCACTTCACGAGGAATAGATGCTTCAAGGAGAACAACTTGGTTTCGGCTCCTGTGATGCCGACCGAACAGGGGGTGGAGCTTACCACCAAGCCCAACATGTTCGTGACCGGAATCATACTCAAAATCGAGCAACCAGGAACAGTGGTCTTCAACATTATGGGGAAGAAGTATAGCTACGACCTCAAGAGACCACGTGACATCCAGATCCCATTCACCCTCAAAGAAGCCATCAGCACCTTTATCCAAAGAAAGATTATAATCAACGTCAGCACGAAGTTCGACATCCGTCAGGTGGACTGCTATGGGGTACCGTCTGATTCGGGCTCGGTGTATGCAGCTTTCTACAGCAGCCTGGTGAAGCTTTGCCAAAAATATCTTGACTACTCGTCTGAAGACCCTGAGAACTACTTCAGCAATGAACTTAGAGTGGATCTGCACAATCTGCCTGCGCAGGGAATAGAGTTGCTGTTCCGAAAATCAAAACTGCCTCAGGCCAACATTAATCTCATCCTCAAAATTTAGCTTCTTACCCAGTCCTTCAGGGCGAGCGGTAACACGATGGATCTCTATAACTTGCAGCAATTCCTCTAAAACATAAAAAATAATCTCCTCATCAGCAGTGGGTATCTTGGGACATCCTTATCCAGACTATTCAGAGAAGTACTTCAGTTGTATGCCTTCAAAAGTGCCTAGCAGAACAAAATACTGGCCCTCGGCGATCCTTACCACTTGCATACTTTCCAAGACATGTACTTTCTAGAACAATCCTACCATGCTTTCAAAAACAGTACGACTTTGAATAGCCTAGATGCACTATTGGCTCTACTGGATGGATTCAAGTTGAAGAGAATTGGCAGTCTCTACCTTGCTTTCAGTCTGTATCCTGACCTAGTCTTTGCGATCTGTTCTGCCTACCGCAAGTAACTGGAGAGCATCCCATAAACTGGCAAGAGTCGGGTGCAGAGGAGAATCAGTAGTATCATTAGGGTTTTGTGCTAGTACTTCCAACTGTTAAAGATCCTGGATTGTGCCCCTCCTGCAGAAAGGTACGTTCTGCATCTGCTCGAAATGCTGTTGGAGAAGATTGCCAAAAACAAGTAGCTCTTCAGGGAGGTTATTCTCAGATCATTTGAAGAACTGGAAACTCTTCCCGTCTACTAAACCAATGTCAGTATGGTTTCTGGCGTCAATTTGCGAGCATTTAGACCTCATTGTCCTTTCCCTCGAAGCTAGAATAGTATTGAGGAGGAGTAAACAGATCCTAAGACTGTATGGTCTCAAAATACTCATCTAGAAGACATAAAATTCCAGCGCTATGATATTATCTATGAGCTTATTAATAGCCTTTTTGCCTCGCCTCCTGAACTTACTACTTCTAACTCTGCTTACTATGTCGGGCTTCTTTTCAATCTCGTGACCCTCCTGGATGTCCGTCTTTCTGTCTACTCATAGAGTTGCTCTCGGAATATGGTTAGGAAGTTGCTTGAGTCGATCAACTTAGCCTTGGAGTAAGGTAGATGTCCTATTCTATTTATCGTTTTGAGCCACTTCTTGAGTCCTGATTATTGCGCATTAAGAGGTCAGCCTCCCTCAGGATCACTCCAAAAAGATTCCACCTTCAAAAGACTGGTCCTGTAAGAGTATGCTGCTAACCCTCCTTACAGCTTGCTTACCAAAATGGATATTCCTACTGCGAGCAAATAAACCAACATGGGCAGGGGTATCAGTTTGAAAGCCTCCCTCCTGCAAGAACTAGACCCCAAAACGAATTGGTACCAAGTCAGCTTCCTGGCAAATGCCTATCTGAACTTGCTTCCAAGTCGTCTGAGTCATCCCGAAGACCCAACCATCAAAGAAGCTATCTTAGCAGCATACGTCCAAACGAGGATGCGGGTACTCCGAAATATCATAATAATGCGTGGATGGCTGCAGGCTCTGGAAAAGGCCCGGTATCAAGTCGGCTTCCAGATGATCGCCAATAGCAAAGTTGGGCAAGGCCTCGAAGGAATTCTGGAGGCGTCGACAAAGCAGCCCACCATGTTCCTCCACTATCTGTCAGAACATGAATAGAAGTTATAGGCATTGGAGGGTCTATTGGGCGAAGGGTTTAGCGAAAAGGTGCTGAAGATCCTGTAAACCTACTATACGAACTTATGAAGGAGATACCTGCTCACCAATGGGGACAACTGAGACATCAAAAATGGTATACGCTGTCTAAAATTCATAGATTTTTATAATATCTTGAATCCATCTCACATATTGATATTAAGGCAAATATAAAAATGAGGGGCTCTTTTAGTTTACCTTTACTAATACTCCTTTCTCGCCTCAAAGTCATACTTAAGAAGCTAAGAAGTCGATCAGGAATTTACGCAAGCCCCAACATCAATGCCACGCAGAGAAAGCAATTTGCTTGTAATTTGAAGAAGTCAACATTGCCCATCAATGAAACACTATTGATCTGTCCAAATAATAATAATATCAAAGCTTGGCTTGGGGAGCTTCGCTCTTTTCCCGTGCGAACCGAGCCCTTTCCTTCGTGACGATCTATTTAGCCTTTTCGAGGCACTTATCGAAGGTGTCTGCGAAGTGGTCTAGATGCTGTATCGTGTGCTGAGGCATTAGGTTGACCCTGAGTCGTGCCTGGCCGATAGACACCACCGGAAATTCGATACCATTTACGTGGATGCCTAAAATATGTGATGGTGGAGGGTTGATTTATTTAAAAATGAAATACCTTCGTCCATCATCAGACGGGAGACCAGCCTGCAGACAGTCTCATCGCCCACCCTGAGGGGTAAGATTGGGCAAGGATTTCCGAAAATGGTGTGTCCTCGTGCTTCGAGTTTTTTTCGGAGGTATGTGTAGTTTTCCATGACTCTTTTTCTGAGGACCCTACCGTGCTCAGAACCGAGAATACGGAGGTTGGCAAGGGAGGTGGCGGCCTGGACAGGGTTGATGGCGTTGGTGAACATGTAGGCGCTCGAGAAAATCTTCAGGTATTCGATCACATTCTCATTGTCGCAGCCTATGAACCCAATATTCGTGGACAGACATTTGCTGCCTGTACCCAGCAGGATGACGTTGCTTCGATCCTTCAGGTTTTGCAATTCCCAAGTGCCCTTACCTTCCTCGCCCATGCATCCGAAGTCATGTGCACAATCCAACAGCAAGAATGCGCCATATTTCTTGCAAGCCTGCTGGACAAAGTTTAGATCGGGGGTGTCGGAGTCCATAGAGAACAGACCTTCGGTGACAACCAGGATCGCAGCCTAGGGGGCCTTTTCTCTTGTTTCTTTGATTTTCTTCTCCATAGTAATGCTATCAAGATGGGGAAACTTGATGACATTTTTGGTGGCAGCATTGGCTCCCTCCTGCAGACAGTTGTGAGAAAGCTGGTCCATAATAACGTAGTCATAATCTCTGACGAGACCTTTGATGACTCCAAAGCCTGCGAGCCATCCTGCAGAATAGATCAGGATGGAGTTGACATTCCAAAAGGCAGCCAGTTCTTACCGGAGTTGCTGGTAGTACTTGGTCGCGCCAAAAGCGAGTGGTGAGCCTGCGCTATTGCAGCCAAACTCTTTGGCAGCTGAGATAGCGGCCTCGATGGCGAATTCGTTCTTAGCCAGACCAAGGTAGTCTGCCGAGGCAAAGTTTACTCCGTAGATCACGTTCCTCGAGTCATCGATAGCTAAGAAGGTTTAATGATGAGAATGTTACCTAACACTTAGGTAGAGGGACTGGTGAGCATGGTGCGGTTGTAGAGCCAGAGTCCGAGGTTTCTCTGGGTGGCCACCCAGTTGCTCAAAGGTTAAGCCCTCTGGAACAGATCTGGGCCCTTCATTTTGGCCCAACCTAGATAGTTAAAATTGAAGCTGTTAGGGTCAAGAGTTCTTTCAGCAAAGCCATTGTCGAGTTGCACAGGCTTCTCGAGGTATTTGGAATTAGAGTGTTTGGTAGACATGAGGATTTATATTTTTTATTGTTATGAATTATTGTCTGAATTTGAGGATACCTTTAAAAAGGGATTCTGCGAGGGTATTTCTGAGATTCGGGAAGAGTCGCTGCTATTATACAGAAAGGTAAGGGGATTCTAGAAACCAGAAATTGACGACTGTCCCTGAGACGAATGAGGGCACGGCTGGGGTAGCCCTGAGGAGTGGCCTTGATGTCTAGTTTTCTGGTCTGCTCAACAAAAAATAAGAGCTGTGCGCAGTTTGAAGTTAGACAATAGGCCCCATGAATTTAGTTTTGTGTTAGAGTTTTTTGTTGTTGTTTGGACAAAGAGAGTAAGTTTCATGTGTATATGTAATTTTAAACAGTTTTGTTACGTATCATAAAGGCATTTAGAATCAGAAAAACCCCCCACTTCTCTCTGCCCTTTATCTAACTCTATTTCGTATAATAAAATTACTCGTCGTCCACAGTTACAACCAAACATCCGTCCACCCTATATACAACTATCCCTCGCCCAGCCATACTACAATCCTCCAATACAGTTCTATCATTAACTTATCATATACTATGTTTGATTTTGTCAAAGAACTCAGAGAACCCCACCTTTCAAATAACAAACCCCTCAGGAGATTCAGCGATAGCCTGGATTCGTCTGGCTTTCGGGGCACCCCCCGAGCCATCACCCACGCACTCTATCACATCTCTATCGGTGTGGGCAAAGCATGCCTCACCAACTTCAGAGGGTCCAGGGCTGAGTTCCAACGTGCCCTGCAACAGGTCAAGAGAGTGGGCCACTCCCCTGATAAGAAGCAAGGTGTTGAGACTTCTGAGGAGTGAAGATCACGAAGACTAGTACTGTGAGAGTGATAAGGATACAGTTCATAGTTTCCAGGATGAAGCAGAGAATAGCTCATTTTGATATAAATACTGCTATTTATCAGGGTTGATATTTGTATGGTTTTGAGGTATTGGGGTATATAGAAATTTATTCCTTTAATAAGACATATTTCTAATATTGACTGTATGGACAGCCGAATTCGAAAGAACAGCCACCGCAAAACAGAAGCAGCAAATCCACATACTCCCGATAACAACATCAGCGCTAACAACAGAATACACACCATAGCTCCTTTGCGTCGCAAAAGGGGCAGAAAAAACTTTTCGAACATCTCTAGACCTGATGATACTCTCGTTCCTGAAAGATCTGCAGAGCACTTACTCTACAATGTAACAATATTCATCACCAGCAGAAACACCATCAAACCCTTCTCTCCTCTATCGATTTTGTCCCTACAGAAAGCCCTCGAATTGATGGATGGCATATGGTTCAATATCTTCATCTCCGTCGTCACCCTCTATGCGTTATTCGCAGACGATATTCGCCAGATTGCCTTCCCTCCTTCTGCTGACTTGACATTCACAATCATCAACCTAGTGTGCATCACGCTCTTCTGTTCCGAGATAACTGCCCTTTGGCTATGTAAAGTAAAGTAGCCTATCGACTAAAATGTGAATCATTAGGTTATAGGTGGAATATCGATGCAGCTTTTACTTCTGGCTTGACCTCATCTCGCTTTGTACCATGATGTTCGATCTGGTGTGGATCAGTTAACTCCTGGCTGTGGGTAGAGCTAGCAATGCTGCCAACCTCATCCAAATCACACGGGCAGGTCGTGCTTCAAAACTGGGTTCTCGATCAGCAAGACTTATACGAATTATCAGACTTATCCGAATCCTGAGACTGTATAAGAGTGCGTCTGCTCGGTTGAATAGTAGAGAAGAGGATGTTCGTAGGTCTTCCTTGCGCTCAGAAAAGAGCATAGTCGAAGAAGAGGAATTCAATATCTCGGAAATGCAGAGAAGCAAGGAGGATCTGAACTAGGAAATGGATGGAAAAAATATGTTGCCCAGTTTTGCATAGAGTTCCAAACCTATCAATAAGCCAGCCATGGCATACAGTGCTGAGGAGACAGCCGGTAACAACAGTATGACACTTCCCACGACACTCCTTACATAGCCAACAAACGAGAAATAGAGAAGGATCCACTTCAAACTACCCCCTCTGTTTAGCAAAAAACCAAATAAACCGACTGCAGCTCGTCTCTAGGAACAGAATAGTGGTTCAGAGTTGCTTAAAGTGCCTCCTCCCAAACCTGCTATAATTGCTCTTAGCTCAAGTCAAAAGAATGTTGTAAATAGCTCAACATCAGGGCCCAAGCCATCTGTCTAACAACAAGACTACTACCAAAAAGACGTCTAGCCTGAGGATTTCCCGTATGATATTCCGCCTGAGACGAGAGTGGGCGTCAGACTGAAGGACTAAATCCAGAAGAACATCATCTTGATGGTATTGTTAGTGCTGATTAGTGTGCCGATGTTCACGAGCTCCACATGGATCGATACCTTGACAGTCTACAACAAATCCGTTGACGACTTCTCGTACTTTTTGTCGACTTCGAACTACACCCCAGAAGACCTTGATGTCCAAATCAGGATTTTCATAGAAATCAGCATAAACCTGTCTTCGCCTTTGGTCTATTTCTATTACCCAGTCAATACTACTTGCTGTGAGTTTCCTTTACAATATCCTGAATATCAACAGGCAGATAACATCCATAACATCCATAACATCCGCAGCACTTCACTAGTCATTTCGAGTTATGAAAATGTTACTGCTATTTTTGACGGCACCAACAATGATATTTTGACTGCTAAACTCAACATCATAAGGACTGTCTTTGTGAGCGTACTACTGGTAGTAGCTAGTCTTCTCTTCACACGGGATGTAGAAGAGTATGCCTTGGAGCCTCTTGAGAATATGATAAAGACTGTGAGAAGAATCAGCGAAAACCCTCTCCAGGCCATCCTAAAGATTTAGAACGAGAACATCATCAAGTCGACTATCAAATAGATGGAAGATGAAGAGTTGAAGACCGAGCCGGTGATTTTGTAGAACATGATAGTGAAGATAGGCTCTTTATTAGCTGTGGGATTCGGGGAGGCAGGTTCCGAAATCATCGCTAAAAACATATAGAACTATGGCAGTGTCAACGCAGTGCTCGCAGGCAGAAAAGTGATCTCAATATTCGGGTTCTGCGATATTCGAAACTTCAGCGACATGACGGAAGTCGTCCAAGTCAAGGTCATGAGATTCATCAACGAAATTGCAGCGATAGTTCACGGGGTCGTCAACCGATGCGCGGGCAGTGCCAATAAAAATATGGGGGACTCCTTCCTCCTTGTCTGGAAGTTCTCAGAAAAAGACACTTCTATCAATTAAAAAGATGGTTAGACGCATATCACTCTCAAAAAGACCATGAAGGTCAAACAGATCTGCGACCTATCTGTCTACTCTTTCGTCAAAATAGTGGCGGAAATTGCCAAATCCGCAGTGCTACACAAATACCGATAAAACCAGGCTCTGTGCGAACGAATACCTAACTACTGTGGAGTCAGAATGGGATTTGGCCTACACTTGGGGTGGGCAATATAGGGCGGAATCGGGTCCAGGTTCAAAATAGACGCGAGCTACTTAAGTCCTCACGTCGATTTGTCGAAGAGACTCGAGTCAGCGACCAAGCATTACGACACTTCAATTCTGATCAGCGAAGACCTAGCAAACTTTATGAGCGTGAAGAACCGCCGTTATCTTCGCAAAGTGGATCAGGTTCTTTTTAAGGACAAGTTATAAGAACCCGTAGGCCTGTACACCTTTGACCTGGACATATAGCATCTCCTGGCTAACGTCGAGATTAAGACCAGAACCTAGAAACTCACTGATCTAGAGAAGAAGAAACAGAAGATATTCGCAAACACCGTCCGACAGAACCTAATCGAGAAGCTATAACGGAGCAAAAACATCACTGGAAACATTTTCTAGCATGACAGGGACGTGCAGTTGATGCGCAAACCATACACGCAGCAGTTCTATACCCACTGGAACCAGGGCATCAGACAGTACTTCGACGGGAACTGGAAGCAAGCACTCGTCCATTTGCAGATGACTGAGGTAAACCATCATACTCCTATGGCAATCATATTATCTGGCGCAGGGTATGCTTGAATCGGGTCTCGACGGCCCTTCGAGGGCACTCATAAATTTTATAATGCAACAAGGATAAACAACTGCGGAATGGCGAGGGTATAGAGAAATGTCCTGAAGAGACCCGATAAGTATATTCGCGTTAGAAGCTTCCAAAATCTATGAGGACTAGATCGAGATACCTGGCGATCTTTTATTGATAATGTTTAGTTTAATTGATATTGATCATGAAGAAAACAATCGTTCGGTTGAAAATATTAAGTCTAGAACTCAGGGGAGGCTTCACCATCCCCAACGGTTAACTGATTCGGATCAGGCATGACAACCAACAATCGGATCTCTTTGGCCCGCTCGTCGAGGACAACGTGTACTTCGACCTGGTATCTGACTCTATCGACCTCACCCTCACAAATCGAAATAGTGATCTCACTGAATTTGGATTCGCTACCATCCAACTCTCGGAAATCGCTAAATTCCCGGATTCTCTGCATAAAATCACCGTGTATATGTCAGCCCGAAACCATGCAGGCTACACGTAGAAATAGGCTGCAGTTATTGTCTTAGAACTCTACCTGAGTACGAAACCAGTGAATGGCAAACTGAGGCTTTTCATAATGAGCGCCATTCTTCTGAGAGACACAGATATTATTTCAAAAATGGATCCGTACGTCATCATCAAGTACGGGGGACAGTAGTTTAAGACCAAGATCAAAGACGAGGCCGGGAAGACTCCTGTTTGGAACGAATACTTCGAGTTAGCTGTGGTTAATATCAGCGATCGGGTATAACTTATAGTGATGGATAAAGATCTGACCGGAAGCGACGAGGTGGGCCGAAAGAAGCTGATGGTCAGGGATTTGATGTCGAGCAAAGCCACAGATAGAACCTTGGAGCTGGTTTACACCGCAGATAGTAAGTCTGCTAAGGCTGGCACTCTTCAAATCCAGAGCCAGTTCACTTTCTGATGCTTTTTGAGAGTGTGTGGGATTTTTAAGAGAATGGTTGATTCTAGAAACATTTTTAAAAGAGCAAGCCGATTTATTCATCGATATAGTCTAAATCATTCCTCAGCACAAACTGTTCATTCAAATGACATCGAAGGTCGAAGCACTCAAGAACGAAGGCAACGAATTCTTTAAAAACAGTACCTCCTTTACCTTTAAACCCGGTTCGCCATCATACCCACCCTTTAGAAAATTATCCTGAAGCCAAAACCAAGTTCCAATAGGCTCTATTGCTCCTTTAGAACCAACCTAAGTCCCAAGACATCAAGAGCGAAGAGGGAAAGCTCTATACCAATCTACTCACCAATGCAGCCCTTTGCTGTCTAAACATGAAGCTCCCCGCTGAATACGAAAATGCAATTAACTTTGCCACCCAAGCTTTAACCCTAGATCCTGAAAATCTGAAGGCCCTCTATCGTCGAGGAATGGCCTATAAAGAGCTCGGAGAGTTGCGTGAGAACCAGAATGGTCCAAGTGCGTTGTTAATGGAGTTCTATGTGAAGGCTAAAGATGACCTGGAAAAATTGACTCTTCTCGATCGTAAAAACGCTGTGGCAGAGGAAAAACTCAAATAGACCATCAATAACTTCGCGAGAATCAAACTACTTGTGCGACAAGATGAAGAGACGAAAAAACCTGTACAGTCAAAAAAAGAGGGGACGAACAGCAAGGTAGAGACTAAAGCCAGCGTAGCTAAGTCATCGCAGGCCATGGAGAAAATTATGAAGGATTACAAGGTAGACGAGGTCACTAAAATTGCACACCAGAAGGTCGAAAATCAGTTGCTGCAGAATTCTTTGCCTCAGACTAAGACTGAACTCGAAAAGGCAGTAAAGGTGCTTGAGAAGAATAAGGAGTCCCTGCAGAAGTTCATTTGGAGATTCCCTGTAGGGTATATCGCAGGTCTCAATCCTAGTTTCGACTTGCTATACAAGCTGCTGGCTAATTTATGCGAAATGGGCACTGAGAAGAACAAGGAGAACAACCAGGCATTGTTGAATTTGTTCGAATGCAAGTCGTTCGGACTTCTGTGGACAGGCCTGACGGGCAAGTAGAAGAGTGTGTTGACGGAGAGAGTGAAGGCGATGACAGACAGCGATGTTTTGGAAGAGTTGCAGAAGAAAATGAAGTGAAGAGTGTAATGTGTATGTACATAGCGATATGCGGTTAAAGATATTCGTTCAAAAGTGGGATAAAAGGTGGGGAGGTTTTAAAATATGTGAGAGATCGTGACATAAATCGTCTTTATGAGTGGATATTATATCATTTTCGTAAAAATCAGATTAGTTCCCGCACAAACATCATACGGCCATAAAGTATAACTCATGGACAACCCCCATCTCCTCCAGGATTTCAATACCCTCATCAAGGGCATCAAGCGAAGAGAAGATCTCCACTACTCTCTCCTAGAGTACATCAGGAAACTTCTCATCTCCAAAGACGACTTTAGTCTCTTCATGGACGAGGAGCTGAGAACTCACAGAGCATTCCATCTCGATATTTCTGCCAAGGAAGCTGCCTGTGCTGCCGATGAACACGAAATTAGAGAGAGGTGGAGCTAACAGATCACCCCTCTGGAGAACTCCGACAGCAAGTACCTATTAACTGATAGAGATTGGTGGCACGGCTATGCATGCGCATTATGTAGATTTGTCAGGCTTCGCACGAGAAGCTGAAACAGCATTCTTAGGACTACGAGGAGTCTCTACGCAGTTTCAACGCCGAACTCAGTCTGATTGTAGTGAAGGAGCGCATCGATCCGAACCAGCTCTTAGATCTTATCCTCACGTACTCCAGAACCAAATATGAGAAAGACAGCGAAGTTCTAAGTAGAATGATAAGGATGATCCAAGAGGGAGAAAAATAAAAAATAGGGATCATTCTAGAAGAGCGGGTGGCATAGAAAGAGAAAAAAAGGAAAAAGGCAGAAGAAGAGGAGGCTAGAAGGAGGCACTCAATCGTGCAGAATGAACTGCGCGCAAAGAGGGACAAGGAGAAGGCAGTGGAACGCCAAGAACGACTAAAAGAGGAAGCCAAGGCATTGGAAGTACTCAAGAAGAAAAGGATGCGATTCATCGACCGAGTTCTCTTGCAAATTTATGCAGTGGCAGATCTGTCCAAAGTACAATTGTTAGAGGATTTCGTCTATAGCTGTAAGAAGGAGGAGCAACTTGTCAAACTTCGAACAGAAATGCTCGAACGCAACTAGATCACTAAGCGAGAGATTAAGAATTTCGCCACGAAGCAGGAAGACTTCAAACAGAAGGTGTAGAGGTTTCGGCAGCCTATGTTGGCGCCACCCAAACCTCCCTGTCTCCCCATCGATGCGCGAGTTTTTGAAGGCATGAATCTGGCTACAACTGCAGGGAGGGTTCTCGATCTATACCACCCTACTTCTTCAACAATGAAGATGCCGAACTATAACTCTACTGATAGCCTGCCCTTGCCTGTCAGACCACCATCACGTTCTTTACGACCAAATGTGTATCCTATCGATAGCATAGGATTGGAGAACTTTCAAACTCTAGACCGAACATCATTAGATAAAAGAGTGAATAACTATCACCAACGGTCGATTTCTCGCGTGGACTAGTACTCTTAATCGATCAACAATCCAAAAAGTAGAGTCTAAAGGTTGCCATATATTGGAATTTCTACAACCATGACTAGTAACAATGGGACCAGTCCAGCCATTGGCGGGATCGACAAAATCGTGAGAGTTCAGGATAAATAGGATAACAATCGATCTGAAAGGTATCAGTCTGTCGGAGGGGTCAAGAAAAGAGCCTCAGATGTCAAAGGTATCGGGAAGGGTCATTAGTTAATATCGAGAGCCGATGAAAGACCAATGCCGGTCCCATTGATCCAACTTAGCTTTGCAGGAGTGACAGAGACGAAAATAGGAGACCAGAACATAACTTCCAACAGCAATAAAGTAGACTTAAACCGTAAGAAGGAAAGTATATCGCGTACTCTGGAGTTCAAATTCAGCATAAAGAAACCCTATCTGGCATCCCCTCTGAACAAGCATTCCAGCCCTAAAGGTGACTATCTCGCGTGATTGCCGCCTTCTTCTCTTAGTTATTGTTATGATATTACTTATTTATTGCATAGTTTTGAGTGAGGTTAAATCATTCTGCTGGGGACTACAATATTTGATACTCTACCTACGATACTAAAACACACACTCTCCTACGAAGACTCTCTCGTTTACAGCAATCAAGACGGCTGCTCATGCTCCAACACAACCTAAACCTCGACGAACTCTTGACTTAACAACTCAACAGCATCAACAGCTCATAAAATATTTCACTCTATGCCTTGGCCCTGGGTGCTTCTCGTACATGGATAGTAACTCCCCAAACACTGTCCCTACTTAAATCGCTCTACTAACTACAAGGCTAGAAGTGGGTCGAAGTGGTCCGTAGGCTCTTCGAAAACAATGCTGTACCAGTAGTATAGAGCTTCATCACTTTTTTACCCATGTACCCAGCCTTCGCAGATGGGATTTTGAGAAAGCGCATGGATTCTGCTTCACTTATGATCCAAAACATCGGTCTCTACATCAATAACAAGGTGGCAGACGTGCCAACAGTGAATGTGCTTTTTGATACCTTGAAGCAGATCTTTGAATAGATTTCCAGCGATGAAAATAGGGAGCATGCCGTGGGATACTCTTAAGATCTGACACTCAACTTCTTCAGCTAATCGTTCTTGACCTTCCTCCGAGAAAGACAGTATTTCCACCACAAGGAGTACTTCAAAGTGTTATGGCATGTCTGTCGCAAGTTCAAAGAAAGCCCTCCTCAGCTCGTGAACAATTTTGCATGCATGGACTCCTTTACTAAATTGATGTAAAGCGTCATACCTCCTTTAGCCTAATCTCCGACCCAATTAGGCCTGAGTATTTTGGTCGAGGCGTGTCAGTGTACATCCTTGTATCGGATCTTTTAGGGTCTGTCAGAGCGTCTCATTAACGTTGTGTGCATACCTATCCTGAGAAAGTATAACCACGAAATTAAAGCACGGTCAAAGTAAGATGCGGAAGAAGTGATTGAGTACGAAGCTGATCTTACATACCAAAGGACCTCATAGACGCTTGCGACGGGTGCTGCCGAACTGATGGTAAGACTTTGTGAGTGTATTGATGGTACTCTCGCCAGACTGTTTCATGGGATACTCGGCTCTATGGAGAAGGTCTTAAGCGATGAATCGAATACTGAAGCTCAGCAACTTCCGACCATGATTCAGAGTTCATAAGAACTGGAGGTATGCTATCTTTTTCTGACGATCCTCCCCAAATGTCTGATGGACAGAGAGGATCTGCTAGAAGAACTGTCAGAATTCTTGGAAAACCACCACAAAAAAATATTTAGACTGCAAGAGCATCCTGTGCTCGACTTCAGACTCATCAAGATCACTGAGTTGTATGCGCCATATATGCGTTCAGGCCAGTTTTAGGAAGCCATGATATTCTTTCTACAGCGCCTTAAACTTGGCATTAATGGACCCCAGTCTCTGCTGACCCATCAGATCTACGCCAGCCTCCAAAATATCCTAGACAATAAAGACCTGTATTCGAGATTTGAGATCTGCATCGTCTAGCTGGCTTCCCCCATCAACTCGATCCTTGAGGTTAGCTAGGACCCGAAGTTCTTCGACATCCTCCATACATTCATTTCTGATTTCGAAGTTTACGTCGATAGGTATTGCGTAAAACTAGTGAAGACCTTAGTTTCCAGAATGCATAATGAAGTGCAAAAATTCTGGAAGTTAGGTGCCAAACACTCCCACCTCCTTAACAAACTGTTTGATTGTCTCATCGGCATCCTCAGGCATAAGGGTATCGTTGAGGACATGTACACAGAGTTCGAAGATGTGCTTAATGAAGTCCCCAAGTACATGGCTAACTTGGGAGCTATTGATTTCTAGGATAGGATATTGGACCTGGGGGCTACGATCATGGAGAAACTCAACTAATGCACGTGCTATGTGAGTAACTGCTTCATCTATCTGCGAGGCGTTTTCGAAAAATCTAAAGACCTTTCGGGTTCGTTGTTCGAGTTCGTGTATGCATGCGCGAAGTCGATTAAAAATTATTGTCTTGATAACCCTGCGACCATAGACTCCATTACTTAGCTGTGCATAGAAAACCTGCGAATCTTTGATCCCAAGAGTCTTCACATAGGTTCTGTGAACTAAGCGTTGAGGAAATCATTACTTCTAACCCAAACAATAGTGCAGACCTTTGAGGAGTACTACAAAGAGCAGAGGATAGAATTGTTAGGTACCCTCGCTACCAGTAGTCTTGACTTAAAAAGGAAGTTGGAGATGTTCAATCAGTCACAATTAGAGGAGCTGGATGAACTGGTGATCACAATATTTTACATCAAGCCATTCGATGTGAAACTGACACCGATGGACAGCAAGTCCAAGTACTACAACAAACTGTTTTTGTTGTATTCTGCAGCCCGACTGACTTTCCAAGGATGCACTCTTGAGAAGTTCCGTGAATTCCTAGCCAATGCCAGGGTCTATATGATGCTATATTTGCCTCGGTCCTCGCTGCATTCCTCGGAAAACAGCCGGATGGAGGAAGAAGAACCCACCTACTTCGGCAAATAAACGAATGAGTTGTGCAACATAATGACTCCCCCATTCAAGAAAGATGTGAACGAAATCTAGTTCTGCCAGCAGATCCTGAACGGCCTGACCCGCAAAAAAAGTATAGATGTAGTGGAGTTGGACGAACAGGAACAGCAATGTCTGCGTAACTTCAGACAGCTGCAGATGTGTGGGAACATGCCTCGCAAGATATTCAGGTTCACCCAAGGAAAATGATGAAACAATCAGTGAATATTGGGGTCGATAGTATAGATATTTACTCTGATTGCAATGCATATGACACGATATCGATTAGGATGGTCAAACAGTGCATAACATAGTTCAGCTGTGGAACTGAGGCAGCAATAGAAAGCTGTCATCCGAAAACACCCAAGTCTCTCCCAAGGTTTCCTTGCCCGTTAGACTCAAGAAAAACTATCCTCTCCCCAAAACATGGATCTCATCACCTTATCTTATATACGATTTCCCCTACCCACAGTTCAGGTTGATTTTTATGAAGAGCCCTCCTTCTGTTCTCATGATTACTCCTTTTTAGCTGTCGGACTCCACTCCTACAGTTTACTCGATCAGCCTTTATTTACCACCATGACGCAAGTCAAATATCCAAAGTGTGCACATCTGTCCTCCTTCCAGTCTCATGCTTTTGTGCATGTTTTGCAACTACTCCTCTACCACGAATAGACCTTTCTCCACCCCAACGGGTAGGAGGGATTGGATTAATCGCGTATTGAAAATCAGGGGAATACGAGCCTGAGGCTATTCGACTATGGATAGAAGCTTTGAAAGAACAGGCTTGGGAATAGAAACTTTGGAGGCTCGAAGCGACGGATTGAATGCTAGATGGTTGATCAGAGCTTGAATTGCGGAAACCCTCAGAACCGGGACACTAGCTACAGCCAAGACTTCAAGTGCCAACAGTGCCTGATGTTTGAGTAGAAATTTATTGAGGAGTTGGAAGTAGAGTATCTCAGTCGATCTGGCAAGTTGTGCATACTTATGAACACAATTGATGAATTTGAGAGCATCGACGAGATCATTCTTGAAGGAGTTATTGGGGATTTCTTTAGAGTACTCAATGGATTTGTAGTAGAGCAGTGTTCTGCTGAAGTCCACCAAGCCATAACATGTATCCAGTAGTAGTTTGTGTCTGGACTCGCAGGATTCCTGCGATTAACACTCCACTTCGAAGTCTAGTCCGATGTACCAGTTCACGCAGAAGGAGATTAGATAGGAGTCGAAGTAGAACGCATTGAAGGATCGGCTGACTCTCCGGTACTTGGAGGCTACGAGATACACGTCTTCTCCGACAAATCGGTAGATCTCGATGATGAGAGAGACATGGAGGCACTCCAGAATCGATGTGGATTCGGACAGCAGTTTCTTGAGGGTTTTAGCAGCCTCCAGCTTATCTAAGAAAAGAACACTTAAAGGTTGCACATGTTTGGCTGCAGTGGGTTACTTAACCGATGGAACTCTTAGGCCCTCTTTAAGGCAATCGCCTTATTATTCTCGAACTCTTTTAGGCTTTTATTGAGGATTTACTTCTACGAAGACAGTTTTTTAAAGGACTCATCGAACCGATTCAGCAGTTCATCGGTGTTCCGGAGCCATGTCGGTCTGGGGTCCCATTTGGGTTTCACGACATCGGTTTCCCATTCTCCGGAGGAATCAGACTAATTTTCTGACGGTTCTGCTGCAGGCTCTTATTGAGGTTCTGTGCTCTAGACTTAGTTGTTTTGAGTAGTTGGAGACTACTAGCTGGACTAGCTCGGGACTTGAGGAACCTGATCCACGGTCAATGACTATTGCGTTTGTTCTTCAGCCAGGGGGGATACGAGTTCCATGGATGATAATTAATACGGGTTTAATATAATGAAATGTGGATCAGCGATTCATTGGGTTGTGTTTTCGTTGCCTCTTTTTTAAAAAAGGATTATATCACTTCTCCTTTTGCAAAAACCTTTGCTTACATTTCGTGGGCTTTTAATTTCAGGGGTTCTTGTCTTCTACTTCTTAGGATTGCGCCCTGGGGGTAGATCCACTCTTCTTGTACTTGCGTTTTCTCCTGGCGCTGTTGGGTTGCGAATCGTCATTTTCGGACTACTTCTTGACTATCTAACTGCTCAGAATATCCGTGTTCCCGATGTTTTCAAAATGGTCCAGACTCTTATGTCCTTGTACGGATGCGGAATGGTGCGAAAACACTTCAAAGTCCACTTTGGGCTCAGGCTTCAGAGACTTCATATACAGGGCAACTTCCAAAAAGCAGACAAGGATTCCGGACAGCAACAAGAAGTTCTGGAAGATGGTGACGAAGAAACCATGAGTCTGTGGTATAGGTTTGTGGGTATTGGTTTATTATGTTTTGGGGTAGAGCTCGGCGTGGACAGAGAGGGAGAGAAGGATGAAGATAAGGGTAGAGTATTTGGACATGGTGTTTTGGCGAATCCTTAATTTGTTTAAGAAGAAGAGAGAATGTGGGTTATTATTAAACAGTCTGATGAAAAATGTAGATGCCTTGGATATAATCCTTAGCATCTTCAGCAGAATTAATATGTGTAGGGAGACCAAACTCTGATTGTGGGAACAAACCCATATCTGTTATCTTACAAAATTCTGAGCTAATCTTTGTTGCTCAGAGCTCTTCTTTTTAATTTGCCCCAGTCCATATTTAAAATTTAATACCAAATAAGGACAATCCGAAATTTTGGAACTCTCCATGAAGTCTCGCCTCAGCATCCATATCTTTCGCAGGGATCTCAGGCTCTTCGACAACACTGCCCTGATTGAAGCGACTAAGTTCACTGACAACGTCCTGCCCTGCTTTATTTTCGACCCTCGCCAGGCCTCCCCTCAGAAAAATCCTTACTACGGCAAACATTGTTTCCAGTTCATGCTGGAAAGTCTCAGCGATCTGAACTAGCAACTCTCTGAACACAAAGGTCGTCTTTACTTCTTCGAAGGGTTACCGCACGAGGTAATTGCTAAACTGATAGACACGACCAAGGCAGACACAGTTGTTGTTAATGAGGACTATACGCCTTTCTCTCGACTGCGTGATAGTCAAATCGAGCAGGTTTGTGCCTAGAAGAAGGTGAAGTTCGTCTCTTTTGAAGACCTATTGCTAGTGGGACTCAAAGAAATCCCTGAAGAATTCCCCAAGTACAAGGTGTTTACCCCATTCTACAACAAAATGCAAACTCTGGGCGTCACCAGGCCTCGAGAAACCCCCAATGTTCGACTATACACTGCCCAAGTACCCTTCGAATGCAAGCTGCCATCAATCGATTAAAACTCACCTGTCCCGATTCGGGGAGGCAGGAAAGAAGGAATGTTAAAACTCTCGAACCTCCCTAAAAACTATGGCAAGACCCGAAACGATGTCAACGGCCAGAATAGCGAGTTGTCAGCTTATAATAAATTCGGGTGCATCAGCATCCGGGAGTTCTACTTCCGAGCAGGAGAGGAAGAACTCCGGAGACAGTTGTACTGGAGGGATTTCTACTACCATGTCTGTGTCATGAACGAGGGATTCAAATGTTTCCAGAAGAAGTACGAAGGGCTTAAATGGGATGACGATACCAAGCTATTGGAGGCCTGGAAGCAGGGCAGGACAGGCGTGCCGATTGTCGATGCCGCCATGAGATGTCTGAAGCAGACCGGAATGATGCATAACCGATTGCGCATGATCGTAGCCAGCTTCCTGACTAAGGATCTAATCATTGATTGGAAGCAAGGAGAACGGCACTTCGCTAATTACTTAGTCGATTACGACCCTGCCCAGAACAACGGGGGATGGGTAAGCACAATATTTCATCCAATAACTCTGTTTCATTTATGGGTATTTTTAGCAATGGGCATCTTCTACAGGCACCGACTCGCAGCCTTACTTCAGGGTGTTCAACCCCAAACTGCAGAGCGAGAAGTTCGACACATAGTGCCACTTCATAAAGAAATGGATTCCTGAGTTGAAGGGAGTGCCGCCGAAGGCTATACACAACTGGTAGAACTAACACAAAAAGTACAGCACTGAGTATTGTGCCCCGGTGGTGATTCACAGCAAGCAGAGGGATCGAGTGATCGCCCTGTACAAGAATACACATCCTGCCGAACAGCCATAAGAAGAAGAAGAAGAGGGAAAAGGTCGGAAGCAATCTGAATCTCGGAGTAAATCTACCGGGACCATAGACGCCTTCATCACTAAGTCTCGTCGAAAGTGATGATTAGTATGAAATATTGAGTAGTTTAGGTTTGATTGTTGGATTATTTTGTTTTCTCATTGGATTTTATCCTCTGGAATTGGCAGGAAAAAGTAGGTTATCCGGTGTTTCGGACAGTTTCACAGGGTATAATCGTAATACTAACACACCACAATATACGTCGACACCCGATCATACTATGGAAGACAAACCGGATATTAAACTTGTGAAGTGTGAGACTACTGAATACGCCATACTCCAGAACCAACTCATTGGCGAGGGAGCTTCAGCTGTCGTCAAGAAAGCTATCGACGTGAAGAACCCATCCAACCTTTATGCAGTCAAAATAGTCCAAATGCTGAATCAGGAGCGCAGAGACATCGCTCTCCGAGAACTGCAGGTCTCGACGGAAATAGGACCCAACCTTAACCTAGTCAAAATGGAGAAGATCAAGGTCGAATCGGCTAACAACATCTACATCTTCATGGAGTATTGTGAAGGTGGGACCCTCCTGAACAAGATGCGTGGCCTGAGCGGAGCCATGCAGGAAGAATAGATCTACACGCTATTCGCACACCTCCTCAATGGTTATAACGCTCTCTACGAAGCAGGCATCCTCCACGAAGATCTGAAACCTGAGAACATCCTGATTAGCAAAGAAGTGTATAAAATAAGTGACTTCGGGCTGGCCATATATGCTGATAATCAACTCTACGGCTCTAAGCGCAGGGGAACCCTATACTACATGCCCTACGATAAGCTGGCCAAAAAGGATTTCGTGGCAACCGCCAAAAGCGATATTTACTCACTGGGAGTCGTACTTTACGAGTTTATTACCGGTAGGCATCCTTATGTCGAAAAACGAGGATTGGCCTATAAAGAATACCTGAAGGAACTGAAGGAGAGCAAGTTGAAACAGGACAATCGCATGCTAGCGAGATATAGCTGTCGTTTCTTGAAGATCTTCGAGCTGGTGGAAAAGATGCTCGCGAAAACTGAGGGAAAGCGTATCGGTTGGCCGGAGTTGTACGAGAACTACAAATCTATGGACTGGTTGTCCCAGTATATGCCTACTGCTAGCCAGATCGTGCCGCCATACCAATAGAACTCATGGTTTCGGCCGAACGGATACAACGTTGTGTAGGTTTCCCAGGCTAATATAAACGCAATGGAACTCTGTTTCCAAGATGTGTAGTAGGAGCACCTCGGCTTGTAAAAACCTCAAGACATACAACAAGGGATCACTGATAAGTAGAAAAACAATAAAAACCCAGCTTCAGACAACAACAACGCCTCAGAATAACAGAGGACTCAGGAAAAAGCAGAATCGGAAATTCAAACAAAGAGACTCATCGGTTTTCTGTTGTCGCGACTGATAAAGCACCTGACGGATTACATGCAGTCATGTCGAATCCAGGCTCTGGAAGTATTGCTGCTCAATACCTACCTAGTTAGGCCCCAAATTCTAGTATCAATTGAAGAACTCGAGAGCCAACCACTCTTAAAAACTAAGGATGTCGAGATTTACGAACAAGATGTCTGGTTTGTCAAATAAGAGATAATGGAGTCTTTGGCGCAGTCTACACTTTGCGAAAAGGTCAAAAAGGAGGAGAGACAGAAATTCAAGCATCTCGACCAAGGCCAAGCATTGTTACTACTGGCTGACAAAGTCAAAGCACTGTTCAAGGATTGTTTTCTGGCCCTCAGGGTCAACCATAAGAAAGAAATGATCCTCGTGTTCCTACTGCTCAACTTCCTGACTCTGGTGGAGACGAGATAAATCTACAACAGGACAGCAGTGGATCGACTGCTGGAAGAAGAACAGAAACCCTGGCCTATCCTGAGGGCTTGGGTTCTTGACAAGGCCAAAATCATGGCTGTGTTAGTGGATCCTGATGAAGACCCAGTGGACTCTGATGAAGAATTCTAGATGCTCTAAATCTGAAAGAAGGAGCACTATCTATACTATTTTTCATTTTCTTATTCCTATAAAATCAGCTGGGGTTGAAAATTATTAGTGTGTTTGTTCCATACAATGGGATGTATCAAGTGCTTTAAATCGGAAACTTAGTCACAGTGGTGTTGCCTCTCTTGTAAACCTCCAGTCTGCTTGAGTTTAGCTTCTTGCGCACCTCTACAGTGATTCCCGGTAATCTTTTCTCGTCAAGTTCCATAGTCCTCGACTCCATGACAGAATGACGCCTCTGGTTGAACCTCTGGTGATCTTCTTCAGCAGTATTCCGATTGCGCATGGGAGACTAGGTACTGTGTTTACCAAACATCTTTCCGTAGATAGTCCAGAGTAGCTCATCATTTTGCAAGAACATGGTGAGCAGTTCGAGTTTGTCAGTTTGCTTAAAGTCTTCGTAGGTACAGAGTTCGAGTCTGTTGATCTTAGTCCGACCACATATCATGCGTTTGATGTCCTCCACGCATTTGGAGAATATCTCTTCTAACTACGATCTGGCCACTGCGCGGTCATAACCCCACTGCAACAGATTCCGGTTTTTATCTTTGAGTTTGGCCATCTCCCTCGCTATTCGCGATTTGTCGAAGCCTGTGCTGTTATCGATTCTCTTGCCGATTTCTTCTAGGACTGGTGAGATTGTGATCAAGGAGGAGTCCTTCTTCTCTATGCTTTTGCTTTGATCGACTGGACCCAGTTTTTTGGTGGTACGTTTATTATGAGCAAACAGGTTGGGGGTCTGGGTGGCGAAAATAGCAGGGTTAGTATGGTTAGATTCAGAGTCTTGGTAGGTCAGACGTGTGGCTTTGTACTGTTTTTGGTCAGCAAGGGCAGTTTCGGTTTCCAACTACTGTTAAATTTTATCCTGGATGGCTTGGGCTTTCTCTTTAAGTAATTGCCGGAGCTGTGTGTTGCTACGCTCGCAGTCTCTTTCGAGGACACTCACGGTTCTTCGGAGGTCGCTGATACCTGGACATGTTGGTCTACATGCATTGTTAAAGTGAGTATGTTACATTTTTATTTGTCCGATATATCTTTGTACAGGTTGGCGAGTTCCCTCTCTTGTTGTAGCACTTTTTTCTTGAGACTTGACGAGAGTCCACTCTCCTCATACTCTTTGATTTTGCGTTATTGCTGGTTGGTTTTGTCTTAGAGAGTGGTGATGGTGTCCCTGATTTCAGCGAGGTGCAGTTTGTAAGCATTGAAGAACTCCTGTTTCTGGCGTTGGAGGAGCAGGTCAACCTTGTCCTCAAGGGAGTCAGTAGTTAGATTGAGTTGTTGGAAGAGCTGGGATATCTCGGAGATGGGATCCTTTTCAACTTACTTGGGAGGGTGAACACTGTACATTGTTTGAGTCTATCAGTGGTCTAACCCAGATATTTTTTTAACAATAATCATAATAAAGAGTAGGGGATATTGTGGAGTAGCGATGCAGGAGTAGGGTGCGTCGTGCGGACGGATCAGTCACGAGATAAGCGATAACCAAAAGAACAAGAGGATGGATCGATGAGGAAAAACCAGAGAAAATAGAGAAAATAAGCAACACCATGCAGTGAAGAGCAAAGCACCAATTTTGTGGATCTAGATTTTCTCGAATTCTCGTTGATTAAATTTTATGGGTCATTTAAAAACTGCATCCTCATCCTAAGGCTCGATTAAAATAAATACACACACAATATCCTATATCTTCAGACTACACCAGGACACCCACCATACCCTCATGGAAATTCCCAAAGAAGAAGGCTTCATTACTGTCGTAGAGGGACAGCTCCTCAAAAAGATACTCAAAGAAGGCGATGGACCCACCCCCTCCAAAGGTCAATAGGTCCAAGCTCTATACAAAGGCACCCTTACCAACGGAGATGTCTTCGACTCCAACTAAAGTCGCGATGATCCCTTCAAGTTCACTGTGGGCGTCGGCCAGGTGATTAAGGGTTGGGACCAAGGTTTCGCCTCCATGAAAAAAGGTGAGCGAGCTATTCTGGTATGCTCGCCTGATTTCGCGTATGGAAAACATGGTTCGCCTCCCAAGATCCCATCGAATGCCACCCTGCATTTTGAGGTGGAGCTTCTAGATTTCCAAGATAAGAAGAAGGAAAAGTGGGAATACTCCGATGAGGAAAAGGTAGAAGAAGCCAATAAGCTAAAGGCTAGTGGCAATTAATATTTCAAGCAGGGTCACAATGCTGAGGCTGCCAAAGATTATCAAGAGGCAATCAGCCTCTTAGATGAGGCCACCAACGAAGAAGCCACTAAGCTTGTGATGACTCTTCGTCTGAACGCCTCAATGGCTTATCTGCGAACCAAGCAGTATTTCAAAGCAGTGGAGAACGCAACATAGGTCTTATAAAAGGATGCAAAGAACTCTAAAGCCCTGTTCCGCAGAGGATGCGCATACCATAAGATGGAGGAGTTCGAAAAGGGCAAGGTAATCAACATTCTATATAAACTGGACCATCAATTTTGTAAACGTGATTTTAGGCTGACTTGCAAATGCTGATAACAAATGAGCCCAGCAACCAGGATGCTAAGAACGAGCTGGTTGCCCTGAGGCATTCAGAGGCAAGCTGCCCAGAAGAAGCAGAAGCAGGTATTCGGGAAGATGTTCTCAAGCAACTACTACGAAGACAAGAAACCAGAAGAAAAGACGGAGAAAGAAGACACGAAGGTAGAGGCAGAGGATAGTAGCGCTTGATGATGATAATGTGTACGATAATGTGGTTGGGGGTGCAGACTTTAAGGAAAAGTAGTTGTGGAGTTTGGTCGTTGTCCTAGAACCAATGAATAGGATAACTTAAAGCCTGGCCTTAACAAAGTATCAATTCCCTCAACTCGAGGGAACTCACTTCTCTGTCTCCAAAGCACTATCATCATAAAAGTGTATTTCTATTGACGCATGATAATCAAAGGATATTATTATTATTATTATCACAGTACTATCCCCTTATGCTTACCAAAACCATCCGCAAGGCGTTCGGCTCCTTCAACATCATCAACTCCCTCAAGAACATCAAGAGTGTTCTCAGAGCCCCTGTCAAGCACATTAAAGCAACCTTCGAGCCTGCAGGCGTCAGCTACTCCCCTCAGACCAACACTACTGAGGAAGGTTTCGACGAAGTCTCACAAGAATGGCAGGTAATCCACTCTTCATAGCTCACCCCCAATCTCTTCCTAATCTCAGACCGTTGTCGCATCCAACCCCTTCGACCTGCAAACATTTAACTACCTTGAAAATGCTCAGCTGATGAACTTCGGTACTGTAGATAACCCCCTCGTCATCTTCACCGCTGACGCACCTTTCCGATATGTGGGCTGCAGCGGTCCCCAGAACTAAGACGATTACGAAGGCCATGAATTAATGTGGATTATGTTGCGTGAAGGCCCCCTTCAGAGATGCGGCATCTGCGGACAGGTTTTCAAATTGGTCAGACTTAGAAACGAAAACAGTCAGGAAATGAACTACTACCTGCCGAACTTCCATACCTACGAGTACCAGGATATGGGAGAGCACGATATCATCGCCCTGCTCTCGATCCACAAAGCTAACACTCACTTCGAATACACCCACCATGAGACTCCCGACAACAGTGTCTATACCATGATCAACCCTGATGAGCACGACAGGATCCTCACTGACCCTGCTTTCCGCATGCAGAGAATCAACTTGGTCGAGGAGAAGGCACGTGTGTACCAGACTGCCATGGAAAAAATCCAGGACGAAATTCAGAACGACTCCCGCTTCAAGGAGCCCATCAGCAAAGTGGACTATGAGAACATGATTGAAGTCGAAGCCGCTATTAAGAAGCTGGACCGTAATTTCAGAAAGGTTGCTCGCTTCGAGTCCCGAAGATTCGTGGATGTTGACAACCACGACCGTAGAGAAAAGAGAATGCTCGAGAGGGCCCGTAAGAGATGGGAGGGTGCCTATACCCTGTACACCGGTACTTTGACCGAAGAAGAGCAGAAATACAGAGATTACTTCGAGACCGAGCTCGAGAACTACCGCGAAGATGAGCGTGTGGAAGAGTATCTAGACAAGCAGGAAGTTCTAAGTGATTCTCGCTACAACCTGGCTCGCTACGATTTCCAGGAGTCGTATGTGAAGGGCGTCGAAGATGACCAGACCTCCTACATCGAGAAGAAAATCTTCAAATACAAGTACCGCAGAGCCTTGGACTCTGCCCAGGATTACGAACGCAAGTCCCGAAGAGTTTCTGAGAATCAGGCCAAGAGATTTACTGAGAAGAACGTGAGCCAGCTGATCCAGAACTACCTGAGCGATCCTGCCAAATACGAAAGTGAATACTTCAAGCTGGTCAGGGAAGAGTCAGTGAACATCTACAGAGACTACTTCGAGTCAGACAAGGACGAAAACCTCGAAGTGTTGGGTGCTGTCGACCAGAGCGCCTTCGCCAGCATTTTCGAAAACTTCCAGATCCCCAAGAAGGATAGATCCACCTTCAAGACCTGTAATCATCCAAATCCTATTTCTTAAATTATGTTAACATGATGTAGTCAAAAACCCTGAATGGAACCCTGCTATGGGATGGTGGGCCAACACCCTGAACCTGTGGCAAGAAGTGACTGAGGTGATTCCTCGCGCCCAGGAGGCTGGGAACAAGGCCCTGACCGAAAGCCTGCTGAGTTTGGAGGCCCAGCAGAAGGTGAACGAGCAGAAGCACATCAGTGGTGATAAACAATGAGAACGATATGGTGTTTTTGAACCCTGAACCATATAGAAATATAAAGACTCGAATTTAAACTAATCGAATTTTCTGTTTAAAATTGAGTTATTTTATTTTGAGGAAACAGACCCAACACTTATACATATTTGAAACATTACCCTGAATTTCAATGAGGACCCATACTTCCATCATCAGTGAAGAACGTTCCAGGTCAGTCCCTGATAATCCAACTCCTGACGAAGACCATGAACTCGAACTCAAATGGTACTCTCAACACAATAAAGTCGCCAACGCACCCATCGCACCCTCCATTTCCGATCGACTCCAATAATCCATCCCTTACGAACTCAGAATTACCAAAATAGGCAGCATCAAAATCCAGCCCAAAGTAACACTCCCTCCATCAATACAAGTCCATCATCCCTCACGGCTCGCTTTTTCTAAGTACCGTCTGACCAGAAACCTAATTCCGAACTCATCGTGAGAATCACTGCCTTCTTGATGGACCGTGCAAGGGTCAGCCCCTCGAGCAACACTCTTATCTGTGTTATCCAGACTCCATTAGTCGAAGATCGTAAAGGCGTATACGCTCTTGTAGAACCTTTCTCGATTTTCTACCATTCGAGAGTCGACCGCAATAATAAAAACATCGGGCTTGTCTTGCAGATAGCGGTCCTCGAAACTACCGGGCCCATAGACGATACTTACGAAGTGGGCTATACAATCATCCACCCGTTTCTGTAGACCAAATAAAAACCCTAGCCCATAAAGAAGGGAGTCTGGCTCCAGCAGGATCAGGAAAACTCAAATGCGGAACTCCGATACACACTGGGCTTCTATTTGGAGTTGAAACAGCTCTGT
The DNA here is from genome assembly GCA_023053545.1 of Lepidurus packardi. NCBI lineage: Eukaryota > Metazoa > Arthropoda > Branchiopoda > Notostraca > Triopsidae > Lepidurus > Lepidurus packardi. The sequence continues at coordinate 55,968 of JAKZAN010000161.1, forward strand.
AGAGTCATACCCTCTGAAACCCTAGTGTCATCACTCGACGAAATCCCTTGTCTCGTGGGCCAAGCACTGACCAACGCTAGACCTGAAGTCCAACTCTCCAGCAGCACCACACTCAAGATCTAAGATTTCGATATCTTTATCCCAACTACTTTCGAAGAAGAAGTGGTGAAGCAGTTTGAGAAAGGAAAGGATCTCATGATGAAAAATTACGAAAGGGGTACGACTAAATGCCAAGTCAAGACCAGAAGAATCCGTTATGGCTTCCATAATGGCTGGAAACTCGTAAATGAGGGTTCTAAAGTGTTGCTCCAGCATGGGCCTGCAGAGAGAGGGACAGTCACATATGAGGTAGTTACCAACTCTGAATGCATAGAAACAGAGGTTTGGAGAAATGTTAGTGGTGTCTTCATCGTGGTGTTGGTGTATGACCTGGTGATCTCCAATAAGGACGGTGATTTCTCACACAGTGTTGAAGTTGGAATGTTCTTACGAGCCTTTAGCTTGAGAGATTCTACAGAAACAGTTCGATAAGAAATGTTAAAAGGACCTGGACTTGGAGTCGATGGGAGGCTGCTCAAAATAAATGGCGAGAAGGTTCCTTCGATCAGTCTCTAGTACTCCTTGGTCGAGCGTAAACACACCCAGCACTTCCACTCGTAAGCACGAAGGAGTATCCACGAATTCCCCAGCAGGAAGGTCCACGAGCGTGAAGGCTATGATAGCGCGATGGAGCAGCACCGTCGCTAATTAGAACAAGAGCTAGAAAGAATGGAGGAGGAGAAGCAGATGCTCGAAGAAGAGCGACAGAATCTACTGAACGAAGTGAAGATGAAGGATTTGAAGAGCCGAGAAGAGACTGAAGCTATGCTTGAAAAATAGAGGATAGCCCAGCTCGAAAGACAGCAAAAACTTGAGGCCATGTATCGATAGCAAATAAGTTAGATAACGCGGGATAAGCTGCACTACGAGATGGAACTGGCAGAAATCCGGCAGAGGGTGGAACTCTTGGCAGAACAGCGCGACAAGGATAGACTTAATCACGAGCAGGAGCTGCGGAGGACTGCTTCCGAGCAACAGAACAAATGGATTACCTATGACCACGTAGTAGGTCCGAGCGAGGAAATGGATTATCCGAAACCTAGAAATAAAAGGGAAGTGCAGATCTCACAGGGTCTTTTCGAGAGTCTAGAGAAACGAATTAGTCAGCCAAAATAAATCAAGAAGTTAGTGCAAGTCGATCCAGCATAGTATGATAATTTCGGAGTGGCCAGCAAGTTTAACTTCAGTTTCTTGAATGTCACTTGGTTAGTGGATCGCCCTCCTCGCTTGTTCTACTTTGTGGTCTGGTTCTTCAACCACGGGGGATTCCGTACCGATAACATCACTTACCTGCAGACAGGTCGCAAGGAGAATTTGAAGCTGGTTAAAGAGTCATACTTCATGTACAACCAGGACAACATGGAGCCTGGGTATGACTTCGAAGTCGATCCTTCTTCATACACCAATCCGAAACAACTCCATCAGGACCTCGTGGACTACCTCGCCCATAAAAAGGCCATCATCGATATTTTTGACGCAGAAACCCATCTTTACCTGGGCCAGTTGAACCTGCGTCTCGATGAGTTATTGAGGGGCAAACGTCACCAATCGATCTGCGCCAAGTAGTACCCTCTGATATACGACGGGCTGCATTTTGGATCCGTCCAGATTGTGCTGACAAACCGAGAGGCCGACTGCAAGAAATAGATCATGATCAACCCACGCACAAAAACCATCGATCGGAGACACAAAGTGGTCTCCACACACCCTATCGTGATCCCTGCAGAGGATACGAAGTTGCTGTACAAACCAGAACAGCCAGTTTCGACTATGTCCCAGGAGAACAGGATCGGGGAGAGAATCAAGAGGTTCAAGGAGAAAAAGATACTGTAAAGTGCGCTAAAGAACAAACAAAGTTTCGGAGGGAGTCACGCTATCATGACAGAGAATCGGGACGAGATGTTCGTGATCCAGCAGATCGAGCAATACAAAAAGAAGTACCTTTTATTATGGCTAACCCTGTCTACAGCAAGAAGCCTGAGTACATTCGCGAAATCTATACCGACTTCCTGAATGAGCATAAAGTCATCAGCAGCTATTTCGGGAAGGCTGAGGTGTTCTCCTATGAGTTTGTCAACATGGAGGATAAGTCCAACAGCTACAAACTCCAGCTCCAGGACCCCGATGAGTCCCTCCTCCATGTGCCAGAGTTGTTTGTCATCAAACAGCCCCTCGAGTGGAGATACTTCTGCGAAACCAAGTAACTTACACATATCTAACAACCTATCTCAGAGGATACTCTATGCCGAAATCCTTCGATATAATCTCGGAGAACAACGTTTTCTATCTCCATCCTGGAGAGAGTATCACGATCCTGTTCAAGTTCATTCGCTTCCGAGGAGAAGAGTCACACTCTGCTGCCAGTCCCAGGATCATGAACTGTCTCATCGTCAAGCAGACCAATAGCCGCATCGTCGGAGGGTTTTCTTTAAAAGTGGAGCCACATCAGCAGGTCGTCGATCAAAGCTATATCTTTTACGAGAATGCTGACGAACCCATCTAAATTGTGCTGCCTGTGTTGTACACTTCGTCCAAAGCTATGGCTGCTTCATCCAAACCGCTGCTCATAGCCACAGACCCCAACGTCTAAGCAACTTGGTTATCAGAGTACTAGATTGCGATTCAGATGACAGCTCCACCGATAATGGCTAGCACGCAATTCAATATACTGCTTTACGAAGACCAGTACATGTTTGGACTTAAAGAAAACTGGCGAATTGACATCAGAGGCTATGAGGGTGTTTCAGTGACTGCGAAACCGGGTGCAAGTGTGCGGTTCCGATTGGCAGTTCCTAAGGCTGACAGCTTCCAAAAAGTGAGGGTATTCGCTTCTCATGAGTCGATAGAGTTCTAGGAGTAATACCGAAGTGGGTTCAGCCTGGCCGACGGAAGTCTGAGCGTGGTGAATGCGATTATGCGGTGCGAGGGGAGTTAGATGGACGGGAGAAGAAGCATTGTTGCCCACTGCGTAGGTGTGGACGATTTGCGGCTGCTGTACGGCTGGCGGATTCAGGTCGTACCTTGGAGTAATCGGCGTGTACCCTGATATTCATGATATTTTTTACAGATATTCACTACTTTGTTCATTAAAGTTTTCACGTTAAATATAGTAGCGCACTCCTCCTCCTTTATTGCATAAGACATAGGAAACTGATTGATCATGACCTAGTGGCTGGGGAGAACATCCCGGATTGCCCTGCATAATTGGCAGGCTGAGGTTATTTGGCTTCGTGGGGGCAAACAGTCACAGACAAAGCTAGGAGGAAAATGGTAGTGTCTGAGAGAACACAGAATCGTGCTAACGCTGAAAACTGTATTAAGGATGTCAAGAGATTTCGAGTGATAGGATCGTTTGTAATAAATATCAGAGTTTTTGTATAATATTTCAAGCCAAGGAGTTTCCTAAGATAATATATATTTCTAGCAACATGTCTTCGCCAGCGCCTTCGTTCATCCAGCCGGGAGTCACCTACCTCGCCTAAACCAGGAGAGCCAATGTCAAGCAGATCATGCGCAATCTCTCCGACTACAAGTGCCGTCTTCTTGTCAAGAAAAATGTATGCACCCTCCCACTAATTCATCCAGGGCTCTGAAGGTTATTTCGAGTTCACCAATATCGAGACCAGAGAGGTCATCAAGTTAGACCTCAAGGAGCTACGCGAACCTCCGAGACATCTCTACACCTTCAACGATAACAACGCCAGCGAGGTCACCATCTCCGAAATCAATAAAAAATGCATCCTGGTCAGAGACACTCTGCTCAACCCTCTGTCAAAGAAGAGGAACATCGAGGGACGGGTTTACGAAGGCGAGGACTCTGAGTAGGACGAGGAATTCCACTTCAATACTGAAATAGAGCAAAGGGAGACGTTTAAGGGTATGGTTTCCTATAACGATGAGTCCAGAAACCGGGTGCATAACCTGATCCGCAAAATCCTGCAGACCGAAAACAGTGAGGGAAAGCTGACACCCAAGGAAGTCCGATAGTTGTTGTATGAGAAGTACATGGAACGGGTGACCGAGAAAGACGTGAAGGAAAAGATGGAGTCGATGTGTGAGGTGAGAGCCGATTATGGAGGGAAGTACGTGTTGATAAGGGCGTTCCGGGGGGATGATGATGAAGTACGCAAGAAGACTAAATACGACTGAGCAAAAAGATAGCAAAATTAGGCATTATTCTGTTCTATTTGTATCATCATTATACTGCGGATACAGAATTTATGAAGTGCTGAATAAAGAAAAAGTCAATTTACCTATTATTGCTGCATTCATTTTGCTTATGTCCTTTGTCCACCCTCTCAACGTTATGAGATTCAAAACATTATCGATTCCTCTAAACAAATCAAATGAAGACACAATTCAAACAAACTCCCTATCTTCACCAGAAACCTCCCTCTACGCACAATAACTTCCACTTCGAGTACCCCTCCGACATCTACAGTTCTATCGACATCCAGCCCCCACAACCAACCTCCCCATACTCACTAGACCTAATAACACTCCCTCGACTAGTCCTCCCAACTCCACCAAGAAGAGTCTCGCAGCTTCAGACACCGACCAGCCCATGATAACTCCTCGGTCAGCCTTGACAGTAGTATAATATCTGAAATAGACATCCCACCCCTCAGAGAGGTGTTTGAAAAACCCAAACACACATTTTCAAAAAGCTCACTCGTCGTATCTCGGGAGAATATCGAACTCAAACTTATTAATACCCAGACGACTGAAGAACTCATCCGACTGCTCAACAGAGGGGATTAGCGAGTCACCCTCAACATTTCTTTGAGAGATCATATAGAAGGGCTCACAATTAGTGCTCCAAAGTTCCTAGAGAGTATGGGCTCCGATGATATCAGGATTGAAGTCGGCGAAATCGATGAGATCGGGGATGTGTTCAGTGCCATAGTCATAGAAGCAAAGTCTCGGACCTCTAAAGAGTGCATTGAGGTGCCCCTGACCATCCGATACGCGATGCCACGCATCAGGGTGGACTACGAAGGCAGTAACTAGTTGCTAACCGTGGAGAATAATCGTTTTGTGCATATCAGACTGAAAGAGAACGTATTCAAGGAGTACTCCCTGCAAATGACATCGAGCCACCAGTTGAGCCTGAGCCTATAAACCCCCTATGCAGAGTGTACCCTTTTCCCAGACTCGCTGCTTCTGATGGCCGGCCAACAGAGGAAGGTGAGTATCAGAACCAAGAGCAAGGTCTTCTGTATGGTTGCCAAGGTGTGTAACGCGAATCTAGCCTACGTCTTCAAGATATCAGTTTACTGACGACTCGTTAATCTTAAGAGAAGGGCAGAAAGTAAAATTGATATTTCATCTATTTAGATATGGATTTTATATTTTATCAAGAAGCTTCGGGAAAGTAACTAATGAGCTGTCCGAATCTGAACTGGGCAACTTGCAACTGCCCTGGAAGCTGGTTCTACTTCTAGAGCAGTGTCAGCTGGCTATCGATGCGTAGGCACTCTCCCTTGATTTAGGGGTTGATTTGACTGGCAGAAGTGGTATCGTTTTTCTTGACTGTCTTCAGAAGGTAGAAGTAGATTAGGTTTCCCAGCTCAGCCAGTAGATCTCCGTAGTTTTCATCGAATCGCTTGAAATCTTTAAGCTATCGCACAAGTATACGTTCCAAAAGTTTGCGATAATCGTAGTCATGGAGTTTTGCCAAGAACGACTTCTTTACTTGCTGCAAACAGTAACCTTTGAAGTTTGGATCCTGTGCCTCTTGTAATACTCTCGACCACATGACTATTGCAGCCTTGCCTTATTTAAAACGCATCCTCTAAATACTAGAAAATATGGCATTCCGATCTTCTTGACTTAGCTGGCTGTACCCCCCAGCAAGTTCGGCAAGCCTCCGGACAAGTTTGTCCAGAGTGAGGGATCGGAACTTGCATGACTCAAATTATATTTCCTCGAATAGTGTGATGCACTCCAGGATATGCTCAGCCATGGGTTCCTTGGTATCTTTGGGTTCAGCGAGACGACCCTTATCTATGGTCATCGGAATGCCAGACATGGCTTTGCTGCCATGTAGGACAACATAGGCGAGATGTTCGAGTCGGGCATCGGCGGAATAGAACATTCTGTACATGATCTGGTTGTTGTGAAGATAGAGCTCATACAGATCTACAGATTTGATATGCTGGACTAGATCTAGTATGTCAATAGACTTTTCCACACATAGGGAAGCGAGTATTTTTTTTAATGGTTGGCGGGGGAGGCAGCATTACAATTGAGTAGTGGATTTCAAACAGTTTGCTCAGCACCTGCATCACGTTGACTTTGGCAAGTTCGCTGTCTCTTAGTCTGTGCATACACTCCTCCAGCCACTCTGCATGTGATCTTTTCAGATTCTCCCTCGCCTCTGATTATTAGGTTGATTCAAGTAGATCAGAATAGGCCTTGAGGGTTTAGCTAATACAGCGTTAGAGGGTGTCCCAGTGCCGTAGTAGTCCCGGTTGGTCTATAAACACTACTAGCCCTTTCCCGAATTAATATTTCTGCTGAGCGTTCAACGTTTATATAGTGCCAACTGCACTTGACTAGGTAGAGTGGTCAGGATCCGAACAGAGTTTTTCGCATAACATGAGGATTGCATACTTGAGGGACTCCGCACATAACACAATGCGGAGTGCAGGTTGCACATTAGTGACAGACGATGCTTTAACCAGGAGCTCTAGTAGTCCATCAAATGCATCCTTGAGGGTGTGCTGGTTGCTATGGATGCAGGCCATGAGTTGATGAGCGTGCTAGACGGTCATGGGACTGTGCTAGAAGTATGAGAGAAGGCGGATGACATTGTCCTGATCGATTTGGAATTGGGGATGCGAAATATCAAGGTTGGAACTATCCTAATACATCTTGAGGGAAACATAAATATCTAAAAAAGAGAATAGCTTGAACTCGTAAAAAACAACGCGGTCTAAGTGCTTTTAAAATCGTATAATTAAAAATAACAAGACTGACTCCTGATCATGTCCCGCCTCCAATAACTCGAAACCTTCAGGGCTTTCACTAATGACTACGCTGCCCCTGACGCTGAAATCCTCAAATTCATCGAATGGGGTCGTGGAAACCTGGAAATGGCTGTCAACTATTACTTCCAGAAAAAAACTACCATCCCACAGGAAAAGCCTTCCCGAGTCCAGCCATCTCGGCAGTCGAAGACTCCTAACTCATCCTTAGTGAATGCCAACGATATCCTCAAAGAAGCAGCGGTGCGTTAGAAGAAGACAGAGTAATTCATCAACAAAGTGAAGAAGGGACTACGAATTGCCAATCAGAAAGAACAACTACAAAGAAACTATCCAGCAAGGCAGCAGCGACAAAGACCTAGCTGCTCTGGACTACTTGCCTGAGGTCATGAACTATGAAGAAAGGGTTGGCGAAAGTGGTATGGAACCATAGTTTGACGAAGGTGGTGCGATTGAAAGAGATAACACTGGTTCAATGAATTTGTCAAGGAGAGAAAATGCGCAGACGAAGTTTGTTGGATCGAGCATGGAGCTTGAAGTCAGAATGCCCTCGAAGGAGAAAGATATGGCACCCTCGCCCTCGGCAGAAAAACTGGTTAAAACATCTGAGAAACCTGGCCTTGAACCTAGAGTTTACACTGCTCCAAATATCGAATCATAGAACTGGGAGGAAATATATTTGGGCGATACCGTTCTGCAATGCTTTTCGACATCCAAGACATGCCTCAAGCGTTGTGGTCCGGGGTCAGTTCTCACCCTGAAGCCACATATTGTTTCCAAAGAATAAAAGGCTAAGGACAAGAAGAACAAATTCAAGAAACCCGTAGTCGAAATTGTTGTATGGGTCTACTTTGAGGGCAATGAGATCGGCAGGCTAGAGAACGCAGACGGAGGAATTTTTAACTCGCTCTTGGCAGGAGATCTTGTACGAGCAGAGGTTGAAACTTTAGACAGCCTCGGTGCGCTCATAGTGTTTACGAAGTTTTCGGCGCATTGCCGTTTGTTCCTATCCCGCAAGGCTATAACCAACCCCATTATCTAGAACTTCTAAGGCAATCGCAAGGAGAATAAGGTGCTGTAAATGTACGCTGAGGTCAGAGAGTCTCTGATCTCGCTCTTCAAAAAATTGGACTTGAAAATATTGACAGAACCCTTGGTGAGGTTGAAGTCCAAATACAACTCCACGAATAACGTTACTGTTACCAACAGTCATGTCGAGAGGGTTGTGCAGGCAGCTACGAAGAACAACCGTGCTCAAACTGACCCGTTCTACAAGGAAACTCAAGTTAACCTTGCTGATGCGTTCAAATCTAAGAGAAACTCTAATGCTGATTGCACCAATACCAAGGTCAAGTCTTGTCTTCCAGAGAAATCCTTCTCTGAGGAGTACAAATAGGTGAAGATCGAAAGCGACAACCAATCTAATAACTTTTAACAACTAGTAGACTTGGAAAATGAACAATTAGACCTTGTTTAGCCTGGTAGAAAATTCCAATCAGTCATGCACGAGTATCAGTCTAAGGCTCTGGGATGGATGCTGAAGAGGGAAGGGATGTATGGGAAAGATGAGCCTGGTCTGCACCCCATGTGGATTGAATTTGATACTAAAACTAAAGGAGTTTCAATCTATTTCAACGAGTTTACCGGACAGGTATCTATTATTCCTCCCGTCTTCAAAAGTGTTTGCCGAGGAGGTATTCTGGCGGATGAGATGGGGCTGGGCAAAACCGTCATGATGATTGGCCTCATCACCACCCATCTGCCTCCCTAAAAGGATAGGAGGTTCAAGACTCTGATTATAGTCCCTTTGAGTCTATTAGACCAGTGGGATGATGAGTTCTATAGTCATTCGAGAGGATTAAGGATTGGAAAGTACTATGAGAAAAATGACAGGAAAATGGATTTCCGGGAATACGACGTTGTGCTCACGACTTATGGCGTTGTAAGCCATGAGTTCTCCAACGGATTTCACCTATCGAACAAGGGACTCTATAGCAACTAATGGTTCAGAGTCATTCTTGATGAGGCTCACTATATCAAAGGTCGGGTTATCCAGACTTCGAGAGCTGTCTTCGCTTTGAAGTGTTTGAATAGCTGGTGCCTAACAGGGACTCCATTCAGAATAAACTTGACGACCTCTTTTCGCTTGTGCATTTTATAAAATACACACCATGGTCAGACCATAGCTGGTGGAATGCCTACATCAATAAGCCACAAGAACAGGGGGATCCAGTGGTCTTCGAGGTCCTGCGCACAATTTTGAAGAAGGTATTCCTGAGAAGAACTAAGCAGAGCAAGGACAAACACGGCAAGAATATCGTGGATTTGCCGAAAAAGGAGTCGATGATCTGGTACCTCAAGATGCAGTAGAAAGAGAAGAAGTTCTACGATGCAGTGTACGAAGCAAGCAAGAAAGAGATCGACGAACTGGATCGGATGGGAGTGCTGGAGGCTAAGTACATGCAGGTATTTGAAATCCTGATAAGGCTGAGGCAGATCTGCTGCCATCCCTCACTCTTCAAGTCAGTCACTAAGTTCAATCTGAAGGAACACTTCGGAGTCTAGCTAAAGAAGTGGATAGAAAAAAGAGTTCATGTTAAACGAGGAGCAGAAGAAGAATAAATTCTGCATTATGAACCAATCCTTGATGAAGATGGTCCAGACAATCTAGTGCTCATCAAGAAATCCTTAGCCAACGATGTAAGGTTGAAATAAGTGGTGAGGTCGGTGGAAAACCAATAACTACAAACGTGTGTAGTTTGCATAAGCGAGTGCCAAGACCCTGTAATCACTGTCTGTCTCCACATATTCTGTAGACCCTGTATCATTACGGCTTTACAGAAGAATCAAGGATGTCCTTGCTGTCGTACAGAACTCAGCAAAGAAGACCTCATGACACTCCCAAGATAGAATAGACTCGCCATGGATTTCAAGAAGGATTTCTACCTGAGTAGCAAGCTTGAGGCACTCATGAATATTCTTTTGCAAATGGGTCTAGAGTCTAAGGCAGTTCTCTTCACCCAGTTCCTGGGCATGATGGACCTCATTGAATAGCTGCTCAGAAGACACAATATTATGTATGTTCGACTCGATGGGAGTTTGAGCCAGAAATAGAGAAGCCAAGTCATTGACAGGTTCCAAAAGGACCCAGTGTGCAAGGTGTTCTTGATCTCCCTGAAAGCAGGGGGTGTTGGATTGAACCTTGTGGCAGCAGACACGGTGGTCCTGGTGGACCCCTGGTGGAACCCCGCCGTCGAGGATCAGGCAATCTAAAGAGTACACAGACTAGGTCAGAAACGGGAGGTGAAAGTGTACCGACTGATAATATAGAATTCAATCTAGAGCCGAATGATGGAGCTGCATGAAACCAAAAAGAAGGTGAGCAACCTAGCAATGGCGACAGAAACCAAAGAGAACAATATCGAAAAACTCAAATACCTTATGACAAGATACTGATACCCCTCATATGGATGCTGTTTTTGTTTTTATATTGAAGACTCTATCTTTATCTGTTTCTCTATTACAAAAAATACAGTAGGTGTGGTTGTTCACTTGATCACAACTGTTCCTCCTCGGCTTCTTCTTCATCACCTTAACCAGTTTCTTCGGTCGGGTCCGATATTTTGTTAGCGATTGTCTTGTTGTCGATAGACTGCTTCCACAGTTTCACGCATTCACTGATCTCGCTCGGCATGTAGGTTCTGGCGAAGAGGGCTGCCTCTGGGAATCTTTTGGACTTGATTAGGACGTCGATACACTTGCGAGGTTGGTTGGTCATGTAGTAGCATTGGAAGGCGATGTTCATGCGGGTAAGCTAAATTCATATCGGAAGAATATATTTTAGAGTTGAGGTTACTTTTTAAGCCTTTTGTCCGAGTTCAGCCAGTTGCTTTGGTAGCGACAGACTCGTGTAGATCAAAAATAGACCGTTCAGGTCGTCGACCCGCGTGTAACAGTCGATTGCTAGTTCTATTTTCTTTTGTCCCAGTGCGATATCTCCTACCAACTTTAGTTTATCGGTGCCCCTCTCCTTGCATGCGATTTCGAAGGCTAAAAAAAGGTAGATAAATATATAAAGAGTAAAGTCATACCTTCATTGATGAGGCCCAGACTGATCGCTAGTTCGAATTTGTGATCCTGGTTGGCAACCACCTTGAAAGCCTCTTGTTTTAACTCATAAGCATCAAGGAACTTAGCAGCACGATCTCTGAACTATGGTAGTATGACATCTGGATCAATAGAAGTACTCCTGCCTTGGGCTATATTGTTCAAAGCTGATGCCAGTCCATAGGGAATCTCATAAGAAAACAGGGTATTGTTCTTATCAAATGTGTAGATTCGATTATGTTGTTCCAAAGCCCCAATTATGAGTTGCCTTTTGTCGGCATTGCAATAGAAGAAGCTCTTACCGCCACTTGCGCCGAAGTAGAGCTTGCCGTTGGTGGACATATAGAAGAAAATACCGTTAACGAAAACTCCCGAAGTAGCACGTTCTTGGAGAGTTGTAGTTGTGTCTGATCTGGCCTCCCAACAGGCCACATATCATAATGCGATCAGCAGCGACCAGAGCCAGTTCCTTGTTATCCTCGCTCCAAATCAGTTTCTTAGGAGATGCTGCGACTGTAGAAATGGATTTAAGGGTTTCCCAGTCAAAGAATGTTGTAGTGGTTTCTGTGACAACTGTGAGAACAGGGCCTCCATAGAGTCCCACAGGAGTTGTTTCAGGTTTGAACTCGAAACTGATTTAGTTGTCCTTGTATACCTTAATGCTAGAGTTGTCTCTGACCGCGAAGTCATTGTTTGGCGACCATGACAGATCAGTGCCCGTGCCGAACTTCACACTCTTGAAACTAGCAGTCCTGAGCACTACGAACTCTCGGTCATTGCAGACTCCGAAGAAATGGCCATTGGGCGAGTGTTTAATATAGGTCGGGAACATCTCGCAGGTTCCGAGTTCCTTGACTTGCATGCTGATTTTCTGTTCATTGACGACTTCTTCCATGGCGAGAGCCTTTAGGTTTGAGGATAGTACTTCCATAGATTTCGTCCAAAGGAGCTTGCCTGCCGATAGAGAAACTACTGGTTCTTAGGGCCCAATCTTGACTGCTACAGCGCCTTCATCATAGCCGAACCCAATGATACTAGAGTTTTCTTTGGAGATATCAATGGCCCAAGCCCTATCGAGATTATACTCGAGGGTATTTTCGATAGCAAAGTTGGTACTATTGTACACAATGACTTTGCCGCTCTCTCCTGTCGACAGAAGAATAGGTAGTTCGTGATGGAACATGACTGCAGTTACAGGCAGAAGATGGCCTTCCAAAGTGGTGATGCACTGCTTTGTTTGGAAATCCCAGATCTTAATGGTTTTATCATCGGAGCCAGAAACGATATAGGGTTTGTCGCCCTTAAAGAAATCCACGGTGTTGACTCCTCCCAAGTGGCCAGTCAGAGTGAAGTTGGCTTTGTCAGCAGTGATACTCCATATCTTGACTGTCTTGTCCATCGAGGCCGAGGCAAATTTCGAAAGGTCACGAGGATTGACTGCAAGGTTCATGACGAAGTGTTTATGATCTGTTAGGGTTCGCACAAGCGAGAATTATTTTTCGTAGTTCCAGACCTTGATGCTCGTATCATCCGAACAGGTAATCACGTAGGTTTCTTGCGGGTGGACGATTAGGGCTCGGATGAAGTCTCTATGTGCTTCGATGGCATGCAGACGCTCCATGGTATTGTAATTGAACACTCTCATCACCATGTCATCTGAACCTGTAATGATCCATTGCTTTTTGGCTAGGAATCGGGCAGTGCGCACAGGCAGTTGGGCGACTTCGATGGTTTTTATGCAGCTCTAAAGCATGAATATCTAGGAATTAGGGGTACCTGGGTCTGATAGTCATGGACTGAGACAGTGCCTGAATAAAGCCCACAGAGGATCCAAGGTAGTTCAGGGTGGAAGTCGACAGACTTGACTCTTGGACTATGAGCCATGAGTTTTTTCTTGATATCGAGTCGGAGTGACATGAGGATGGCGTATTGGTTTAGAGTAGGTGATTATTATTGGAAAAAGGTTCTAGTGCAAATTTTCCTTGTGTCTTATGATATTCAAAAGCTATCTGATTATAGGAAAATCCTGACCCAACACGTAATCAGGCTGGATATCCACGATCAATTCCTCTTCATAATATCCTACTTCTTTTCATATTAGATGAATGTGCATCTGCTACAATACTCAATACCTCTGAGCATACTCTGCAGATCCTTTCGATAGTATAGATAGTTGATCAAAAAGGAAGGAAATTTCTATGGGCTGTCACAATTAACAACGGCACCTTATTGCCGCAACTCCCTACTGCGTATTGTCTGCTCAGTTGCCTCCACAACATCTACGCTTCCCGAGTTGTTTTTGAACTTCTTCATCCTTCTTATTATCTAGCTGGATTGGCTCTTTCGAAAGAGGCGGCAGATCAGCTGCACTCTAGTTGAACACTGTTGTTAGCTTCTGCTTATTGCTTTGGTTATTATACTCAGGTTTTGAGGGCTTCGAAGCCAAAGCTTTGTTGATGGCTTCGATAATACCGAAAAACATGTTCTCCACGTTTTCCCCGGAGCACGCCGATACCTGATAGAAAGGCATACCCTCTCTATGCAAAAGAGTGGCCACTTTGGACTGGTCGAAGTTAGGGTGCAGGTCCAGTTTATTGCCGCAGAGAATCGAAACTGTCTGAGGTCCTCGATTCTACTTGAATAGATTGATCCACTTCTCGATATTGTTCAGAGAGTCCATATTGGCCATGTCAAATACAAAAATGGCGCAAAGGGCATCTTTCAAGTAGCTGGGGATGAGACTTCTGAAGCGCTCCTGGCCTGCAGTATCCCAGAGCTGCAGCCTATAGTTCTGGTTTTTATATGCGATATTTTTTCCGAGGAAGTCGATGCCAATGGTAGGCTGAGGACATGTGAATTTAAGGCGGTGAGTGAAGATAAGTACATTGCTTTTATCGTCGAACTTGTCGTTGATGAAGCGTTCGATGATGCTTGTTTTGCCGGTGTTCTGTTCGCCAAGGAAGACTATCTTGAACTTGGCTTTGCCAGTAATACTGCTCTGCGATTTGCTCATCGAACCTTTTGATCTGTTTTTATTGGCAATGTTATATATAGACCTTTCCTATCTTATCAATAGCAATAGTACTAAAAGAAAATGTAAGTTATTGTCGTTGTTGTGGAAAGTGTAACCCTCATTACTACCATATTTTCATCATTTCTTTCATAATGTACCCGTAAAGGCATCCTTGCCAAGCCAACTCCTTATAACTTTAACCGTCAAGGATCTATCTTTTTCTGATATACCATTCCCTTATCATTCGAATTAGAAACCAGCTTTAGACTTGATCGCGTACAGTAGCTTCTGGCGCAGTGTCGCCTTGTCTTTATAGTCAGGAAGCCGCAGAATGTTCATGCATGTGTGTGCGGTCGGCAGAAAAGACACCTAGTTGCTTCGGGCGATGCAGAAGTTGGGCTTCAGGTATGCGAAACCGAGGGTTGGGGGACGCGAGCAGCTCGTTACATACAGCAGCAGCTAGGATTTCTCGACTGCTGAAAACTCTCTCAGGACTTCCCAAAACAGTCGGATGGTTTGATCATGTTATGCGTAGCCGTTGTAACTCGTGCTCTTGTACAGATCCATGACGTCGAAGTCAGCCTCCTTTCCGGAAATTAGTAGATTCATTTCGTCGTGGTCGAACATCTGCAACCACTCTTTCTTTACCACTCGAGTAAAACCCTTCAGGACATCGTTACTCATGGCTGACAACTGTGTATTCACCTTGAAGTTGCTCAGCGCCAACACATACAGAGCCTTATTCTAGTTAGTAAGCAATTAAGATCTGCCATCGGGCACCAACTCGTTCTCGACTAGGGTACCCTCAATGAATTAAGTACAGGAGAATGTAAGATCAAGAGATCTGACATCATCGGTGGTGTGTTTGATATAGATGAGTGTCTTGTATAGATCCTTGTCGATGTATTTGCAAGTCTTCGAGAGTATTGGGTCTTCCCATGAGAGTGTTAAGGAAGGGTGCTGCGAATTTGGGCTCTATCTGGATATTCTAGTAGAGTGCTTTACCGAGGAGCATACCGATAAACTCGTAGTGTTTTCGAGTCTCCTTAGTGATGGCCACGTTGGGGTTCGGGATGATCTCTTTGTTCGAAGTCTCAACAAACAGTCCGTAAATCGGGTCGAGGCCAGTCCTAAGATTAAATGGTAACTATGTAAAGCTTTACTTCAAGACACAGTTGATAAACTCCTTGATGATACCCCCGCCATCGATGCCAGGTTCTTCGAATCCTTGCTGGTTGATGAACACGATCTTGTACTTCTGTCTAAGCTATTTGTTGTAGCAAGCCGCAAATGCGTCCCTGAATTCGTTGCCCCTTTGTACCACAATAGTGTGCTGCTCGTCATAGTCCTCATCCATATGTAGCTATCGATGGTAGTTCTTTTTATCGTCTTTGATCATTTGCCTCATTTTGGTGACTCGATCTTGGAAGCTGAAACCGAACGGTACTAGGGTAAGAAGTCTTTCGGTCTGACCCACAATGCTGAAACTGATATTCTCGAGCTGAACGCCCAGGTTAAAGATCGTGAGGTCTATAAGCTTAGTTCGGAAAGATTTGAAGTAAAGCAGGTTAAGGAGATCAACCGAGTAGTTGAGCAGATCCGTCTGAGCACTGAAGAGGGTCAACTTCATAATGATCCGCTTCAATGAGTCGATGAGCCTGGCGATTTCTTGTTTCGCAAAACTTTTATTGGGATCCACAAACTCCACGTCATCCATTCTGAAGAATAGCTGGTACTGGTTTCTGACCAGGAGTTCCAGCACGAACAGTTCACAACTGCTTTTATTTGACATGAAGTCGATCTTGTCGATATTTATGCATGTGCCAACCAGATTAGACATCAGCTGGAGAGTGTCTCTGTTGCTGAACTCCTGGAACTGGTCGATGTTGTCATAGAGGGAGTGCACGATGGTATATAGCCTGCTCAGACTCTTGATACTGGAGTCGTCAGCCCTGAACCTGCCTTGGGGGAGGGCTGCCCGCATGCAGTTCTTGAAGATCTCCATGAGAGCCCCAAAGTAGTATTCCAAGTCCAAGGAAGCCAGCATCCGAGTATAGGCTGGATGTTTTCTGACTTTCTGTTGCAACTACCTCTTTTCGGCTTTATCCAACTCTTAGTTCTCAATCCACATCCTATTTTTGTAGGTGTCGTGCTTGCAGTCTTCCTACGTGTTTCTGGCTAAAGTCTCTATCACATCGCAGTGAATATTGATGAGCTTGCTAATCAAGCAGCTTTTTTCAGGGACACTAGCATGGACTGCGAAGTTCTTGAGCATGTGCAGAGTAGAGGGATACTTGATTTAGGGTTTGGTCAATAGTCGCATGTTGTTAGTGGCTGGGTTGAGTATTTTGGATTTCTCGAGTTATCGGATCAACAGTTCCATAGTTTCCAAGCTATCGATTCTGATATTGAACGCAACATCGGACAGAGCGAGTGGAGCGATCGTCAGGCAAGACGAATAGGGGGACTATTATGTGGCGGAGATAGATTTCTTTACTTAGTGCTTATCTGAGGTAGAGCTGGCTGAGACAGTTCGTTATCTTAGCATCGCGGCGGACTACTTTCTCTATATGCACCGGCTCATCCAGGAAAAGGGCTTCCTGAATAAACTGCTAGATTAACACTGCGAAAGTCGGAGTGGATTCATACTACAAAAAAGCAATGCGAACCATTTTGAGGAGTTAGAAGTATTGGAAAGACTGGCAGTTGCTCATTATTTTCTTGAGGATAGCATTCCTGTCAGTAGTCGTGGTCAGCACGGTGGCCAACATCAGGAGGTACTGTCTGTGGCGGAAGTAGTTCTGGTCCCTAACGAAGACGAGAGTTTGCATGAAGAAAGGCATCTTCATAACTGCATTGGACATCATTTTGGCAAACTTATCGGGTTCAGTTTCAGCCTTCTTAGCCAGGATGAGTTCGAGTTTTTCGAGGTTTTCCTGGAGAAGAGGGGCTAGATTTTTGTTATTTGAGATGGCCCTGCGGACGAGTGCCTGGAGTCGGATGGTGGTGCGGAGCTGGGCTGCTGCCTTTTCGATGGCTTCCTTCTCCTTCTTCTTCTTCTTGAGGAACTCAGACTTCATGTCGACTCTGCCAAACTATCGGTTCATGGGTTTCTGTCTTCTGTTCTTGGAATCAATTTTGAAGTTTGACTGTGTTAAGTATTATACTAAGTATATCTGACCAATTATATATAAGAGTTCCCTCCACATATTCTCAAGTAGAAGGAACAAGTCGCATGCATTCAGAATCCTAGCTCCTTTCCCCTGGATACTGAGTACTCTTTACTTTGGGACTCAAAAAGTACCTCGGGGTTGGGGTTGGGGTTGGGGTTGGGGGTTGGGGTTGGGGTTGGGGGTTGGGGTTGGGGTTGGGGTTGGGGTTGGGGTTGGGGTTGGGGTTGGGGTTGGGGTTGGGGTTGGGGTTGGGGTTGGGGTTGG